>MRSU01002414.1:0-20712 GCA_008369845.1 Trichomonas gallinae | reverse complement strand
TGGGGCGGGCTTCTTCTCTCAGAAACTACTGTTAGTCTTCTTGATGGGTGCCCAGGAGGAGTTAATTGGTATTTTAGCATCGGATACAACGGACAAGCAAGTGAATATCCAAATGCAATTCCTTCAAACAATAAACCAGTGAAGATTGTTTCCTTATGGGTGAAGGTCTCTGATACATGTGCACCGTTCTATAAATCACATTGTTCGGCAAATTTTTATATTAACTATCAATTATTAGTTATTGTATTCATATGTTTGACCGACACATGAGCTATATTGAATTTATATTATTATTTTTTGAATAGATTTACACATTAAAAATGAAATCATGAAGTTTATACCTATAAGAAAATTGCTTTAATAAAAAAATACAGACTCGAGAGAACTTATATAACTATTCCAATTAATTAGATTTTGAGAGAAAAAAAATCAATAACATAAATTACACAAAATATTTATAAATACAAGATAAATATATATAAAACATATAAAGCTGTGATCAATTGTTCTGGAAAGTCAATGTTGCTGAATATGATTTAGGAAGATTCGTGAAAAAATGAATATCCACAGATTTGTGTGGCTTGATTAGAATCTTTGAAGATGGAAGCTTTCTCTTCTTTGTGTTAAGCAACAATTCTCCGTTATAATGAGTTCTGCTTGCAAATCTATTGAATCCTTTTGTCATGTTTGATGACGATATAAGGGATATTAATTCAGCTGCAGTTGCACGTTCAGTTGGGTTCTTTGCTAAACATCTTTTAAGAACATCAACTATAACAGGCGTAATGAAGCTCGGAAACATGATTTCTGATTCGACAATCTCTTTGACAACCTGGTTATCTTCAGTAGCCTTCCACGGGAAGCAACGAGTTATCATTACATATAATACGATTCCAAAAGCCCAGATATCTACTGGTTTTCCATCAAATTCTGGTTGAAAGAAGATCTCTGGGGCCATGTATAACAGTGTTCCGCAATGAGTATTTAAGTGCGGCCGTTTCATTGCTTCTGATAGACCAAAATCTATTAATTTTGCATCTCCCTTTTGATCAAGCATAATATTTTCGAGTTTTATATCTCTATGTGTAATGTTTCGCGTGTGTAGATAATGAATTGCTGATAAAATTTGCATTGCAAACTTTAAAATTTCAGTTTCGCGAAGTGTGGGACCGGATAAGACTTTCTGTAGCATTTCTCCACCCGGACAATATTCCATAACTACCATAATAAGCTTTTCTGTGTAAATAATTTGATAGATTTCGACTATTGATGGATGTTTGATATGCTCGAGGATTCTAAGCTCTTCTTCAAGCCTCATGAACAAATGATCTTGAATCATTTTTTCTCTGCTCATGACTTTGCAAGCAAATCTTTCAGTAGTTTTGATATTTTCAACGAGTACAACGGAAGCAAACATTCCTTTGCCTAGAGTAGTCAGATATCTATATCCAGAGAAGGTTAACGGGATTTCAATGACAAAACCATCAATATTCTCCTCAACAAACATTAAAATTTGTAATTTTTTTTGATACTTTCTCGAGAATTTTCGATTTTTCATACTAATAAGCCATCAGACAGCGTTATAGACAAGTTTATAAAAACTTTTCAATTTTGAGAAGCATTGAAAATAAATTGAAATGCCCTATTTAAAATCGATAATTCTTAAGTTATTGGTAATGATTAATATCACGTTATAATTCGATTTCAATTTTTCAATTATTATCAAAATATTTTTACTTCAAAATTGTGCTGCAAAACAGAAAATATAGAGACCATAAGAAATTGGTTTCTTTCAAAATTGAAGCGAGTTTTAATATGCATATTAATGTTAATGGCATTAAAATAGCTAATTATTAAAAACAAAATAATCTTTTCTCAAAAAATTGTGAACTTAATAAAGAATTAGAATTATCATAACCATTATAATGTCTATTAATATACTTTTTTTTCGATTTTTTAAGTGGGTCGATCAAATTATTACGCAAAAAGAAATTAGCACAAGATGTCAGCCCTAATCCATAAGCAAACGCCATGATAGTCGCTAAATAAGGTAGATTTTTCAATGATTTATCTGAACTGCTGAACCGTTGATCCTGTTATTTTCTCAACGTTATCTGGCCAAATGCACAATGATCTGACAATAATCAATATGTTTTCACACACATTTACAAAAAGCAAAAATTAATTTATGCTAAACATGATTTTTGTAATGTATTCATGCATCTATACAATTATATTTTTGAGCTCCTGCTTTCCAAACTTAAATTTTTTGATACTCCAAATATCGAGCAATTTCAAAATCACATTGTAGCAATTTTATTTAGAGTTTTTATATATGAAAAATTAAATGTTGATGTTTTTGACATAAAATAAGATATTTTACTTTTGAAGAATATTATTAAGAATTGGTTGAAGTGTTGCAGAAGCAGAAGCGAGTGAAGCAGACGCGTACTTCGATGCAGTGACGAACTTCATCGTTCTCTCCTCAAAGCTTGTGCCGAGGTCAGAGGAAGAGTGAGCGATGAGCTTTTCTGTGATGGAGAGGGCTCTGAACAATCTGCGCTGGCTGCATATGTTGAGTAATGCAGCAGCGAAGTAGAAGATGCCGTCTCCGTATTTGCCGAATCCACCAGTTGTCTTCGTCTCAGCGATCATGATGTTGATGAGGATGAACTCGAGCGCTGAGTAAAGCGCCGCGAATCCTTTCTGGCTCTGCAAATCGCATAAGTTCGGTGAAGACTCAGCGAACAAGTTGAACTCTGGGAGAAGCAAAGTCACAAGGGCTCTGACAGAAGCACTTAATATCGGGAGCTCGACCTCATCATCGCCGATCTTCTGGGCGAGGTTGGAGAAGAAAGGCCTCGTCTCCTGGAATGTTCCGTCGAACAACTCGAAGAGCTCTGGTGTCTCGTGGACTCTCTCCTGGCTGTCGATCGGGTTCGTGCTGAGAATGAAGGACGAGGCGAGCGCTGTTGTTGTGCGCTTGAGAACGACAGCGTTGTCGAGGAATTGCGAGAGGATGAGGATGTTGCCGATCTGGTTCATCAGGCTGAGAAGTGTTCTGACTTCTGCGTTGTCGATGAAGTAGTGGTAGGCGCCTTCGTAGATGTCGAAAGCCTGCGCGTATGTCGCTGATGCAGGTGGGTTGTTGATTCTCGCCAAGTTTCCTCTGACTGACTGGTAGACCTGAATGAACGGCTTCGACAAATCGTCAAGAAGGGAGTTGAAAAGCATGGAGAAGACTCCTGGTGCGCCGTCTTCCATGAGCCAGAGCATTTCTCTCAATGATTCGATTGAGACGATGTGTGTTGTCTTGATCAGGTATGCATTGAAGATCGCGCCGATGTTGTTGTCGAAGATCTTGCAGATCTGTTCGCCGATGTGATTTTCTTGATGCGGAAGGATCCTCATTGGGAAGGCGAAAATTGCACAGTCTGGGACGATGACGCTTTCGATGTGTGAATAAATGGAGTTCAAGAAGCCAGACTGGAATGAATTTGGATTATCTGTGACCATGGCGAGTCTGAGGATATCATCGAATGGGTTCATCTTGAGCTCGAATGTGGACAACAACTCATGTGTTCTTCTAAGGATTTCGATGATTCTCACAAACATCGGGACAAAGAACAAGCCATACTGCTCAATGAGGCCGACCAACTGCTTGAGGTGGTCGTGGAGGAGCTGGTTAAGGTTGTCTGCGATCAATGTCTTTGTATCGATTGGACATCCTAAGATTGTCAATGTATTCTGCTGGAGAATCAGGCCAAGTCTCAGTGAGGAAATGTTCTCCTTGAAGATCTCTTCGCCGGTGAATTTCTGGCCCTCGATCATCAACATGTTGGCTGGCAGAGATTCGACAACACTCTTCGGCATGAACTGGAGGGCTGCGAACTTGAGGATTGGCTTCATGGCCTGGTGGGCGATTTCACGAGAAATGTATTGAACGCAGATAGATGCTTCAGCGCGAATTTCATCAAACAAATATTTGGATTTGAGGTATTTGAGTGCAGAAGCAGCAGCATCATCGTAAATGGACAATGGATAGAAGATAGCACCAGTCAATTCGAGCTCATTGTATCTTTCAAGTGAATATCTGGAAAGAATAACAGGAATTGATGTTGTAACAGGGAAGAATGTTCTCTTGTTGACGTCAAGGAAGTACTCCTTGTAGTAGAGGAAGGATTGATCGCAAACCTGGTCCAATGTTTGCATGAGATTTAACAATGGGATGTAGTACTGAGACTTTTCGATGAATTCCTTGAAGATCTTCTCATCATCGGAGTGAAGAGGCTGGCCTTTGAAGACGCCGAGCTTGGAAACAGCAGGAGCATCTGGATTTACGAACAATTGAAGCTGAGCTCTGAGTAATTCGATCATAGCAATGTGTGGTGTACCGATATCCTTCGATGGTGCGACTGTTTCGACCTTTGAAGCCTTCTTGGCGCTGATTTCATAATGATTGCCGTTCGGGAAGTAGCCGAGTAATGTTCTGATGACTTCGATGATGTTTGTGATGTCTTCCTTGTATTCACTGTTCCTCAAAATTGACTGTGGAAGGATATTGACGGCGAAATCTTGCAAATCGTTCTGAATTGCGTCAGAAATGGCCTGAGAGATGACAGGATAGTTCAAAGAGATAAGTTCTTTCGTGGACTTCGCGAGCCAAAGCACATTTAAGATTGTAAGAGCAGAATCTTGATTAATGCCTGCGAGAATAGCTGCTTCGTAATCTGATATGTTAGGATTACGATTTCCATCTGTAGGAACTGTCATCTGCTTTTGAATAACGACTTCGCGAACAATTCCCATTGTCATTGAATTTGTTTGAATGACTTTCGGCAGATAGTGGAGTAATTTCTTGCATAATTCGTCTGGTGTTTCAACTTTCTGGGTCGCGTTGATCTTTTGGCAGCTATTAAGTTCATTGATAAATTGCGTGAGAACAGCGAAGTGTTTGTGAGCTTCTTGTTGCAAATCTTGGAGCTTCTTCCTCGGGAAGTTGATTGGATTCTTGATATTGGCTTTCTTTGGAAGTGTGATATAGCTTTTATCAAATCTATCAGCAGTTTCGACGGCGTATTCGAAGATATAAGGCATAAGCTTGTATGCTTCAAGAATTGTTTTCGTCATAGCCGTAATTTCATCGCTGATTGGCTTGAGAACGAACATTTTCTTCTTTTGGCCTTTTTTGTCGATCTGTTCCTTCTGGTATGCTCTATTGTACAAGGCTACAATGAATTTGAGTGCCGAAATGTAATAGAACTTTTGATTATGATCCAAATAATTTCTATTCTCGATTTTATAGCGAATATAATCTGTGAAAATTTGAGTGACGAGTTCTATGCGTTGATAATTAACGTTATTAAGGCATGTTTGCAGCAATTCTTCGGTAATTGCATTTGGCGTCGCGAGCCACATACGAATCAACGATTCGGAGTTCTCAATTGCGTTTCCTGACTGCGCACCTTTCGCGATCTTAGATAATTGGGAAAGATCGAGGTTAACGGACTTCTTTGAAGGCTGAAGATTTTCAATTGCATTAAGAGTGAAAATTGTTTCGCAAAATATATCA
This sequence comes from Trichomonas gallinae, assembly GCA_008369845.1. Lineage (NCBI taxonomy): Eukaryota > Parabasalia > Trichomonadida > Trichomonadidae > Trichomonas > Trichomonas gallinae. Next base: position 15,140 of record MRSU01002414.1, on the reverse strand, counting down.
ATGAAGTAGTCAGAGTATTGGCCGTTAGACCATAAAGAATCAGAATAAAGCAAGCGGCTGATATTTTGGCATATTGTAGACATATCGTCTTTTTCTTGAGTAAAGTATGTTACGAGATCTTTAAACATCGACTGTGCGGTCTGTGATGATACAGGGTTATTCATAAGCATATTCATCGTCTGATCACTCGAAATTGGCTTCATTAAACCTCTTTTCGTATAAATTTCAACGAGATAGCGCTTTGCGAGCGTGACATCGTGCAGTAAATCTTTGATGTGCTGAATATGCTTGGCAGCTGGGATTCCAGACTTAAGGGAAACAATTCGATCAATATATTCTTGTTCAGGATAAGCAATTAAAGAACTTAATGGGACGGAGCGAGGCGTTGTCTCCACAAAGTGGATATCGTCGACGTGCTGCCACTCTTCTATGGTTTTTAAGCTTGGCAGCTGAATAAGATTCTCCGTCATTTATTTTTATTTTTTTTTTCATGTTTTTATCTTTTTTGCCATATTGTTATTATACCTAATTTAGCCTAAAAACTGCATTTCTCTTTTCCGTTCTTAAAATTGAGCAATTAATCAAATCTCATAATTTCAAAAAACACATATTTTCTCAAAACTTTCTCATTTTTGCAATCTACTAATATTATCTACCCAAAATCACTAAAGTCATAATAAACTCCAAAAAATTCAAAAATAAAATTACAAAATTTGTAAAAGATTTCTAGTTTTTACTAGAAAAACCTGTTTTCCATAAATTTTTTATCAATGAAAATGGTTAATAATAGATAATAGTTTGATTTATAAAATAAATTGGCAAATAAATTCAGAAACTTGATCTGTCAGTTTTTGATCCTGAGTCAAAACAAAAATAATTTGGAAAATAAACTACTATAGTGAAATAAAACAAAATAAATAAGAAAATAACTAAATTTATCAAACAAATTGAAAAAATGAAACAAATATGAGTAAATCATTTGCTTCTTATTGCAGCGATGAGCTTTGACAGTGCAAAATCACCGTCAAATCTCTGTGAAATCGATTGCGTATTATCACTTAAACTAATTTTGTAGCTTTTCGCCCAAGCTGTATCATCAATGAACAACATTTCGACATTGCTCCACATAGAACCGCCAATGAATTTGTAATTAACAGTTTTTTGTGGTGGTGGTAAAATATTGATTGGATTTGCAAGAGAATCAATGTTTTGCTGTGGTGGAGGACTTGGAGAGAAATTTTGAGCCAAACTGTTGACAATTTGTTGTGGTTGTGGAGATTTGATTTGTATTTCTAGATTTTGTGGATTTTGTTGTGTTTCAGTCTCTTGTTTCTCCTCTTCATCATTTCCGTTATCATCTGACTTCGGAGAATTGTCATCAGACGATTCTCCATCAGATTCCTGCATTTTCTTGGCTATTTCTGTAATTGAATCTTCATCGTCATCACTTACTTCATCTTTCATCTCCTGGACCGACACAGATCTCACCATTCTCTTTTCTTTCTTTTCAACGAGATTTTGCTCAGATCTTGATTTCTTCATCGATGGAGAGTTCTTAGACAATGATTCGGACTTTTCTGAATACTTAGGATAATGAGCAACAGTCAATAAGTCTTGAACGAACTGACTTAAATCGCGTTTTTTGAATGCTTTCTCTTTGCTGTTGATATCCTTGAGATCACTGTGAGGAAGTTGAAGACCAAGCTTAATGTTCCTTTCTTTCAAGTAGACAATGAAAGATCTCCAACCGTTTGGATCTTGAATATTATTTTTATCGATATATAATGATTCGATTGTTTTGTTCTCATCCAAGAACTTCCTGAGCATCGGAAACATTTCATCTTGTATGCAATTATCTGATATATCCAATAATGAAACATTTTTGTGATTTAAATTGTCAAGAATTCTTCCGATCGCAATTCCAAGTCTATGGTAATCTCTACCTTGGAGACTGAATTTACGGACTTGGCGCAGTTTTGGAATATACTTGTTAAATATGTCAATTGTGTTGTCTTTTGTTGAAAAACAGCCATTTAAGCTTAAATACCTCAATTTCTTGCAGAGGGACAAAAATTCGAAGAAATTATCATGTAATGGATTGCTGTCCCACTTGAAAGCTGAAAGATTCGGAATCGGATATTTTATAATTTTTTCAAACAAGACTTCTTTCGCTTCTGGCTCAATATCTGCGTTGCTGAGGTCTATGACAACATTAAGATCCGGGTTTTTAGAGTTATGAGCGAATATATTAATGAATGATAATAAATTATTGCCATGCCACTTGATATCATGGCCGATGAACTTGTCGAACTTTCTGCAGAGTTTCATTTTCCTCTGTGGAAGCATTTTGCAGTAATTTCCTGAACAAATTATCTCTCTAATCTTGCAATTTTTTGTTGTTGCTATTTCTTTGATTGTTGGAGTGATATCAACATCGTTATATGAAAAGTCAAGCCTAATGAGCTTAGGCAAGTGTTTTATTGCATTTTTCGCTGAAGCTCCTTTAACATTTTTAATTGTCAACGAACGAAGTGATTCAAATTGGCTGTTTGATGCGAAAACCTTAATAATAGGATAAAAATTAGAAATTGATTCATCAAAACCTAACTGAAGGATTGGCTTCATTCTCATTAAATCAAATAATTGTTTAACATCAGTTGCCGTAACTATTGACTTTCTAAACAGCAATGATTGTATCTTTGAGAGTGGATTCTGAATGATTGCTTGTATAAATGTGTTAAATCCGTCTGCAATTTGATCTTCTATTTCGACAGATGTAATAAAATTAGTTCTTCTAATGAAATTAGCCAGTGGTTCCCATATTTTATGATCAGGAGTCAAAGGAACAATCAATGTCGTGATCCAATTGCATACATCGAGTGAATCAAGGATTAAATCTGCGTAAGGCTCAAAACCATTCACTAAGCCCATATTAAACTCAACATTATGCTTGTTTCTCACATCCTGTGTATATCTATTGAACTCTGTAAGAAATTGCGGATTTGGAGTTCGATCATTATCGCGGCATTTAAACAGAAATCGCTTATACTGAGGAAAATATTTGTCTGTGTAATCAGGATCAGGTACATATTGATCAGATTTAAAAGTTGGTAATTCGCTTGCTTGAAAAATATTGACTAAATTCTTTATGATCATCATCAAAATCAGTTTTTGCGCTGAATCCCTAAAAGAAATGGTTTTGTCATCGTATTTAATTACGATTTCGTTTTCTGATTGAGAATATATCTCTTTGACGCGATTCCATTGAATAAGTATGTCAAGCTGGGCTTTCTTTGACAGGAATTTCATTTTGTAGAAATAAGCACCAAAAATTGTTGTTAATAATATTCGATGTCCAATTTTTCCGTTGTCTTTCGGCTTTTCAACTTTACGGATGAAGAGAATAGGTTCTATTAGTGTATTTGGTAAGCTTGGAAGTGCGTCAATAAGCTTCTTGTCTACTTCCATCTTTTTAAAATTTTTGCTGAAATTCCGGATCTTGTCACTTTTCAGATCTACCGTTTGACAAAAAGTGACTGACAAAATCTCCAACATTTTAAAATTTTGCTGTTTTTCTACCTAAAACTTAAGATTTCTTTTTATTTTATGCAATCATATAAACATTGGATCTATATATAAATGAATTATTTCCATTGTTTAGTTGTTAAATCAATAAATTAATGATAACTTGTTTTGATTTATAAAATTATTTCAAATTATAAAGGAAATAGATGTATAATTGAATATGTGATGGACAAAATAACTTTATGTGCCACTATTTTAATTCAGTTGCATTAATTTTGCAAAGATATGAAATTATTTTTTATAAATTATGCAAAATACATTAAATAGCTATTTCTATTTTACAATAATACCAATTTTAAATAGTTGAAAAACAGCTATTATAGGCAGAAACATGCTTGAAAAAATTTTAATTGATTCTATGTAACAAATCATAATTAAACCATGGAGCATTTATGAATAGAGTAACAATACAGTTTAAAATAAATTTGAAATATAGATGGCTTGCAAATCCCTAATATTTTTGTTGATTCCTTATTAAATGATTTAAAACACTCGGTTATCTTAGAATTTAGCACAAATATACAAGAATAATATGATAATAAGTAATTATAGACAATGATATACCCAATTTTCCTGCATTTAATGTTAAAATTTCAAGAATTTATTCATCGAATCACAGGAATTGCATGAAATATTATATTCGAACACAGAATGTCATATTTATAGTCTAAGACTCAAACTGTGAAATAATTACACATAAATTATTTTGCCAAAATCATGTCTATCAGATTGTATAGCATAGCTTGTCAACATACAATATTTAGCCACAAACAACAAATTTATCACAAAAGAACCAAATTGGGTCTGACATACTCTAAACTCATCGGATGATAGTTACAAAATGTTTATATTGATCCAGAGGCGTATTTTGTATAAAGATTTTGATCCCCAAATTGAAAAAAATATTGAACAATTTTTGAAAAATGTTTATTTCATGACAGAATCTTTATCATTATATTATCCATATGTATATAAATCATAATACAGAGTTATAATGTCAAAATAGAGGAGTGTATTTGTTGTTGAATAAAAACTGTTTATTTTCGTATATAATAGCCAAAACAACAATATTACACGATTAAAATTTTGCATACAAATTATTGAATGTTGCAAACGTTCAAGTTCGAAATTCGTTTTTTGTGCTTAGCTAATAGAGATAAAGCATGGACAAATTATTAAATTGAGATGCTAACGTCAAATAGAAGTATTCAAAAAGTAACAATTTTGTCACTAAATTTTATGATAGAAATCTCTGTTTTCGTATTCTAAAATATTTTAATTTTATTCGAAGATTTTGATTTTGAATTGAAAACCTATGAATAATTTTTTACGTTGATTTTGCTGTTTTGCAGCTACGAATCAGACAAAATCTGATTTATATAAAGCTACAGATGAGTATAGTTATAAATTTTAAAAAACCAAGAATAATTTCAAGATTTGATTTTGAATTTTGGCGTTGTAAAGCTATGAATGAGTCAGATACTGATTTTGTGGATAAAAATATAATACTTCCGAAAAGCTTTCTTTATACAATTAATATCAGAACAAATATAAGAAAATAATATTAAACTACAATTAGATACTTATATTAGTGAAACTAAAAGATCTCTTATAGGTGAGTCCATGAAACGGTCAGTAAATGATCCAACAAAAGGATCTGACGTTCCAGAGAACATATACTCGAAATCTCCATCGTCATCAAAGTCTGAATCGTCATCATCATTGATGGGTGAATCACAAGAGTATACATCGTATGAAAATGGAGGATCATCTTCTATTTTTTCGGGTCCAATTGTAATGTATTTTTTAACAAGAGCAACAGTGCTCGCATTTGTTGTCTGTTGATTCGCTGCATATGACTGTCTTCTCGATGGCTTGTAATGTTTTTGGCAAAACACGCAAAAGCCGTAACCCATCTTATCAAGAATGTTTACGTGCTCTCCGCAGTTTATGCAGCTGACGATGATCTGCTGCGAAGAGATCGGCATAATATCTATATCTTGTTCGTTTTTGACAGATATACTCTGAGATCGAATAGCGAATGCCTGACACTGCTGTTCGACAACTGATTTCAGTTGTTCTGGTAATTCACTGGATGTAACATCGCGTCCATGTACTCTCAAACAGCCACACTGACACGAGACGTGATGCATTTTCTGCTTTATAAAGAAAAAGAATTCTTTTTTCACTTTTGAGTCAAACGATAAAAACCAAAATCATATTTCGTTTTAGACCGAATTATGCAATATTATGATAATATAATTTGTCATTTTGAATTTGTTCTCAAAATGGTCAGAGTACCTAAAATCAACGGAATTTCTATATATTTTCACTACTAATCATATAATAACTTCATATTTGATACACAAAAAATTGAAGTTGAAATAAAATTTTTCAATGTCCATTTTGTTATGATTTTGCATTCATTGTTAGAGCATTTTATTATCAAAGTTTTACAAATTCAATTTTTTAAATTAATGCGATAATTTTATCATAGTGTTATAGATAAACAAAGAAACTTTAATATACATCATGAAGCACGTTATTTGAATTTAATCAAATTATTTAGCAACTTGTATTTAATTCCGATGGCTATGATGTTTTCGAATATTCTTCAATTTATCCAAGGTTAAATCTCACATTTTCCCCTCAAAATCATTGACGATTATTTCCACCTCAAAAGTTAGCTTATAATCCATATCTATCTTTCATACCATGCTAATCGTGTTTTATGGCTTTTTACTGCTTTCGCGCCCGTATTATCTAACAAAAGATTATTTGTTGATGTTTTATCATTCTCTTTGATTTTATTCATGTGCAGATGACATCTCTGACACTCACACTGATACAGCTGTGGATTTCAGGGCGATAGTACGGGTTTGGTCAATTCTCCGCTTTAAACATATCCTAAAAATCTATTATTATTAATCCATTAACATATTTACATCATAAAGATGCTAAATAACAATGCTTACACGATTATAAGCTTATGGCGCAATTTTGAGATTTTGCAAACAATGTGTTTTTCTGGCCATCACTTTGTGATATACTCCGTTTCCATACAATTAACATGTTTGCGCTGTGCAAAACGTCAAATATTTAGTTTATCCTTGCGTTATCAAACAATTATCTTGATCGCTGTTGTGGATAGAAAAAATGTCAGATAAACTGCATATAATGCATTTTTATAGCAAAAGACATATGTTTTTAATAAATATTTGATCAGGTACTGTGACTAAATTAGATTTTGCAAATGATCTCTTGCCGAGTCATTTAATTCTTTAATATTTATATTAACTTTCTAGAAATCTTTGTGTTCCTGCTAATAATGTCCCATCAACACAACTTTTTGAAAAAAATTATTTTATTAACAGAGAAAAAATCGTATTTTTATTTAGCGCCTTTTGACTTCAAGTACTCTATTATAACAGGATCTTTTGCTAAAGCGAGTGGCGTCTTCCTATTGATATCGCGCAAATTAATTTGTGCATCAGCGGCAATAAGAGCTTGTATGAAATCTTTATTGCCATTAGCAGCTGCTAAGTGCATAGCAGTGCGTCCATCACTTCCTTGTGCGTTCTTGTCAGCTCCAGCGATTAAAATTTTTCTGAATGTTATCCTAGCATCAGGGAAAGTTTTCCTTGCAACTGTTAGCAATACAGTGTCGCCATCTGCTCCTCTTTCATCAATTTCAGCACCATTATCGATGAACAAGTTAACCAAGTCGTAGTTTCCGATCTTAGCTGCTGCCTGAAGTAATGTATTTCCATCTTGATCTCTTCCTGTTTTCTGCGTGTGCGATTTGAGAATTAATTCGATTAAACGCTTGTCTGCTGTCTTGATTGCGGCTCCTAATAATGTTCCTCCTTTCTTATTGATGACAGTGACATCTGCTCCTTTGTTTAACAGCAGCTGAACCCACTGAACTAGATCGTTTTCGACAACATAAAACAAAACAGTACGGCCATCGGATAATTTCGTGTTCACATCTGCTCCTCTTTCTAAAAGCATCTGGAATGTGTCAAAATGCTTCTGATCAAGAGCCCTTATCAAGCCCGTTAAACCAGCCCTGTCCTTCTCATTAACGAAAGATGGATATTGATCAATATCTTTTGACGCCATGTCAGTATAACCGTGATAACAGCAGCCAATGAAATGCTCGAAAACTTGTCTTCTCTCTTTGAAAATGTCGTTCGGAGTTTTTCCATTTTTATCTTTAATGTCGAGTCTGCCACCGATTGTCATTAAGCTGTGATACAAAGAAGTCCTTCCGTAAATCGCTGCAATATGCATAGCCGTTCTTCCATTTCTATCTCTGTCGTTTACATTCGCACCATGTCTGCTTAAGAACTCGCAAACCTGAAATTTTCCTTGCATTGCTGCATAATACATTGGAGTGATTCCATCAGCGTTCGTCGCTGTAACCATGCTCTCATCATTCCTTACAATTTCAAGAATCTCGTCGAATTTATTTTTGTCGATTAACTCAAACAAAGGATTATGCAATGATCTCTGCATCAACAAATCTTTGATAGGATCACTTTTAACTTGTTGCTGCTGCTGTTGTATATTTTCAACTTGTTCTTCGTCAATGTGAAGCTGGTCTTCGAAAAATGCTTTGTCAGATTTATTTTCGGCAACAAATTCTTCTGCATAATCATTTGGATCATAGCGAAGTTTAAGAGCTTTCAGCGGCTTGATTATATTCGAATGATCTTCTTCCTCGTGAAGCTCTTCTTCTTCCTCTTGCTGCTGCGTTGCTGTCTTTGATTTCGAGACATCTAAATATGAGCCAGATGATACTTTCGTTTTACTTTCTTCTTCTTCATTTCCAGAATAATAATAGTAATAATATTCTTCTTCTTCATCGTTGATTTTTCCTGTTTCTGTTTTTGTCTTTGAATTTGTCTTCGATTTTGTTTTGATTAGTTTCTTCTTTTTATGTCTGCGCTTTGCTGGGACTTCAATAGTCTCATATTCATATGTATGAGTTTTCTCATATGTTTCAGTTTCGTTTATTTCCTCGCTTTCTTCTTCCGTTGCTGTAGTTTTAACATCGCGGCTTTTTGCTTTTGATTTCCTATGCTTTGTTTTCCTCTGTTTCTTTTGCTTAACTGGAAGTTGCTTCTTTACTTTCCTTCTGATTATTTTTGGTCCATCTTTCGTTTTCGTTTGGGAATCAATTGTCTCTGTTTCGCCGAACAAATCTTGAGGAACTTGTGTCTTTTTGTGAGCGACTTCTACTTGAACAGCAGATGATGCCTTTTGGACAACATTTGATTCCGTTTGAGGCATGTTTCCACTTCTTATATATCTCTTTATTTCACGCATCGCTGCTGGCTTTCCTGCTTGCTCTGCCAAATTTTCTGGGCTGTCAAATCCACCTGTTTCGAAAAATGGTTTGTGCTGGATCAGAGCTTTGATAGCTTCGATTGCTCCTGTTTCCGCTGCACAGTGAATTGGGCGGTACTTGTTTCCTGCTTTTTCGTCAATATTTATTTTAAGTTTGTCAATTAAATAATTAACCATTTCTGCTTTGTCAAATTTAGCGGCAATGTGAAGTGGTGTATAACCATCGCCATTACGAGCGGATGGATTCAAACCCTTAGAAAAAAGAATCTCTGCGACTTTTACGTTTCCACTCTGTGCTGCAAAATGAAATGCTGTGTTTTCATTTAAATCTTTTGCAAAAAGAGCTATTTGATTGGCTTCTATTATTGCTTCAACGCATTCATGTTTTCCCTCCTGTGCGGCGAATAAAAGTGGTGATAATCCAAAAATTAATAATAAATATTTTAAAAAAATAACGAATACTATCTCCTTTCTTTAAACTCTCAGGACTACTGACTGCTATATTTTTGACTGTCTCAACATCATTCTCTCGAATTGCTTGAAACAGGTCAGTCATTAAGTGTTTAAACGTCCGAAAAGTGACAATTAACGCCTACAGATAATTTTTTAAAAATAGCCATAATTTATAATAATAAATATAAATAACCAATTTTTTACATGTCAAAATTTAATAATATGCCACGTAAATTAAATTTATTGTTGTAATATGACATGTAAATTTTTTTTTTTTCATTTGGGAAGAATTTATACATCAACATGCGAGCGACAATGATAAACGATTATATTGTTCAAAATGAAACCAACTAGCTAATAAAATAATATATATATATAAAATTAATTAACAATTACCCAAAGATTTAAAATTATCACATATTAATAACCTACATATTGAGTGTTTGAAATAGTTATCTTAATATAGAATTAAAAATTACCTGAATTCATTATTTGACAAAAAAAAATTATATTGAAAAGGGTCTCATTTTTTGGCATTTTTTTGCCACAATATGCTTATGATAGCTAGCGGCATTCATGGTGACGATGCTCCTCTAGATGTTTGGAATAAATTCTATAGTTCAAATGATAACGTTACAGAGTATTATAAATGCATAAATTGCAAAATTAATGCAGATTCTTATAAAATTTTTATATATGAATACTCTTTTGTATTATTAAAGAATACTGTAATCCACATCGAAAATTCTATGACTTATCTACTTCATTCATTTTGCTTTTTCGATAGTGTCAGTAGCAAAAGTTCATGTGGTGCAGTTTATTTTTATGGAAACTCAATTGTTCAAGATAGCTTTTGCTCCATATCGGCAAAAAGCAGATCTCCTGGTATTCATTCTTACACACATCTGATTGGTATTGGTCTGAACACCATTGTAGAAGGCTGTGTTTCCCTTTCTGGTAATAAAAATCAAAATATGACAATTTCTTTGGATGGTGGAAAAGCTGGTATTTATTCATCAAACATATCTAAAAATTCTGTTTCATACGTTTCAGGATTTGATATTGTAAAAACTAATGAAAAATGTATTAGTAATTACTCAACATTTGATAGTAATTATGCTTATAATTGCATGTGTCTATCTATTATGCCTAGTTCTCTTGTCTTATATTGTAATATTGTTAACAATTCCCAAGGAGAAAATTGTAAAGGTTGTATTACTTTTTTTGGCACCATGGAATTGAAAAATTGCACAGTTCTAGGTGATTATGGGAAAGGAGAACCATATCATGGGCCAGATTCAACGCTCGTAATTTCCGACAGTAATTTAGATCTAATGAGTGGATCTGTGCAATTAGTGATTTTTGGTAACTTTAATATTAATAAAGTATTACAAAATCTATCATATTTAATAGCACAAAAATGTCACCCAACAAACCATGCATTTTTCCAAAAACCATATTCTAATTGTCTTCATTATAGACAAAGACAATTTAGAATCTTCAGGCCAAAATAATGACAGCATTTGCAAAATTAGTGGTAGTAGTAAAATTGAAATATTTATTGCATTGATTTTTTTGTATCATCATGGTTTAATAAGAGCTAATGCTTATTAATGATTAAATTACCATAAAATACATAATTTCATAGATAATATACAATATAATTATACAATATATAATTATACAATATACAATATATAATTATACAATATAATTCTAGGCTTTCGTTTGCAGACAAATACGAACCAATGATACAAAATATTTTAGATATGTTGAATGTGCAGTAAAAGATATTTATTGGTGAAATCAAACATCAAGAAAAAATGATTTTGTTAAATTATTTTGTCAAAATGTCAAAAAATTAAAAATCATTTTTTTCGAAATATTACGATCAAAAATTCAAATGCGACGCCTTGCAATATAGTTATAGCATGAGCTTCCCCATTCATCCATGCTTTAACGATGCGATTTATCCTCACAAACAATTTTTATAAATTGAAATCGTTTTCTGCAAATCACATTTCACCCATTATACACATTTTACATCATAAAATAACGAAAATAACATTTTCTGTTGTTTGAACTATTTTTCGAAATTTCCTATAAAAATAATATATGTAAATAATAATATAAACATTTAAAACATTTTCATTTATAAAAAAACCATGAAAATAAAAAAAAATTGATAAACATTAATAAGCATAATAATAGGAAATTTCAGAATTACCCAAATCTCCACTTTTTGATAGAACATCAAAACGATGAAAGTTTTGAATTTTGAATGGAGGTGAAGTCATCATTTTTCATGCTCAGTTCCTGTGCAACACGTAGCTTGAAGACAATTGTCGGCAACGGACATCTTATCCGCAGCCTCAACCATGAGCTTGAGGTCGATGGCGCAGTCGTATATGATAAGGATACAATCGTTGAAATCGGAAAGACAGCAGATATGCGCAAGAAGTACCCAGGATCAACATACATCAATGCTAATGGCAAACTCATCATGCCAGGCCTCATCAATGCTCACGGTCATTACTATGGCTTCTTCTCCCGTGGAATGAGTTTGAAGGACCCACCACCATTCACTTTCCTTGAGGTACTTCAGCGCCTCTGGTGGAGACTCGACCGTGCTCTCGAGCACGAGGATAACTACCTCTCTGCTGCTGCATACAATATCGCAGCCATCAAAGCTGGTACGACATGCATAGTTGATCACCATGCATCTCCAAACTCCATCGAAGGCTCACTCGATGACATCGCTCAGGCAGCTCTTGACGCTGGTGTAAGAAACCATATTGCATACGAAGTCACAGACAGAAACGGCATGGAGGGTGCATACCTCGGTATCGAAGAGAACCGCCGTTTCATCGAGAAATGCTACAAGAAGGATAAGAATCCAATGCTCGCAGCTTCTTTTGGTCTTCATGCTGCTTTCACATGCAGCGATGAGACACTCAAGAAGTCTGCTGAGGCTCTTGCATCAGTCAAGGAGGCCGCTGGAAAGGTTGGCTTCCACATCCACGTTGCTGAAGGCTTGTATGATGAAGAGCATTCAATGAAGACATACGGCAAGCCAGTCGTTGACCGCCTTGTTGAGTTCGGCATCGCTGGTCCAGAGACAATCTATGGCCATTGCGTCTTCGTTAACGACCACGAACTCGATCTTATCCAGAAGACAGGCACAAATCTCGTCACGAATCCAGCATCCAACATGAACAACGCTGTTGGTCTTCCACGCGCTGTTGAAATCGTCAAGCGTGGAATCCCACTCGCTTTAGGCACAGATGGCATCACATATGATATGTTCCAGGAGATGAAGTTCCTTTACTTCGGCAACAAGTTCATGAACAAGGATCCACGTGCTTTCGGCTGGGAATCAGGCGATGTTCTCCTCAACGGAAACGCCAAACTCGCTTCGAAGGCCTTCCCGAAGAAGGTCGGCGTCCTCGAGCCAGGTGCTTTCGCAGATATCATCCTCGTAGACTACGAGATCCCAACTAAGCTCACAACAGGCTCACTACCATGGCAGATGGTCTTCGGTATGACAGGCGCTAACGTAGACACAACAATCGTTGGCGGAAAGACAGTCATGAGGAACCGTGAAGTCCTCACAATCGACGAGAAGGAGGTTATGGCTCGTGCCCGTGAGCGCACACCAGGAATCTGGGAGAGATTCTAAATTCTCGGATAATAATACGAAATAAAAGGTTTAATAGTATTGACACAACTAACATTTTTAAAATTATGAATGTCGACACTCAAAATCAATAAATAAAATTATCTGAAATTGAAATTCAAATTTTTATGATAATTGATAATAAATTTAGTATATAATAAGTCTATATTGCTTGATTTTTAATAAAATTTCACGCTAACATATAATTATTGATTGATTTTTTATACTCGCAAATAATTGGTAATTATTGAGTGTGCTGATAATAGACAGCATGATACAATTTCATTTGTTGCAGCGAAAATGCTCTAGAGACATTTTGATGCGATCATCTGAGAAATTACACCAAAATCTTTATAAAACATGAAAGCGAAAGGCGCATTTAATATATAATTGTCAACAATGAATAAATAACTAAAAATAATTGATTTTTTACGGATTATTAAAGATTTTTATTCAATTAATATCAAACATGCCAGGCGAGCTCGCAACCGAAACCCAGACATCTCAAAGATGATAGGCTGCTATCTAATAATATCTAATTCAAAAATATTTTTCATTTTCTTATCGATTGCGAGTAAATCATTGATTGCATTAATGCAAAATAGCAAAAATTGAAAGAACCGATGTGAAATAATTATGCTGAAATAGTAACTTTTAACATGAAATATATATATTTACTAACTCTAAAAAATTGGTAATTCTAACCGAACAAACAATGGATTACCTGTTATTAGAGTTTTTGCCAGCTATTCATTCGTTCTCACACTGAATAGCGTGAGATTTTTTAACTAGCCATGGGCAGGGGAGCGGTTCGCAGGAAGGATGAGACTGGAGTGTAGTTTTATCAGGGATATTAGTGATACTCTCGAACGATCGTCTCGAATCTTCAGACATGAAGGAGTTGTAGTAAAGTTGAAGACGATTTGGTTTTAATTCCATTTTGGCGTACTTGATATCCTTCAGACGTGCGAGCTCGCATATTATAGTCGGGTTCGCTGATGCAAATAACCTCTTTCCGTGCTCGAAAACTTTGGTGTTAAATTTTGATTCAATGGCATCGACAACGATATCAGGGAGAACAATGATCTGATCATTATTCTGGACACCATAGGCCGAAATCTTCATATTGGAACACAAAACAATGCCTTTGTAGATAAAACTATTCTTTTGACAGGGATACAACTGCAACAAGTCTGCTACAAGAGCTTCCTCTGGAACCATGATCTTGCGCATAGCCCTGCGAGGCTGACACAAGTATATCTCCAGAGACATGTCGAAAAAATATGTAAATAAAAAACTAAAAAAATTGAATGGAGAAGAGGAAACATTGGATTTTTAAGAGAAAAAGATATATAAAAGCTATAATAAAGCATTGTAGAAATCTATCATCTGACGAAATGTCTTCACAATACTTTTTACTTTTTTGACAAAATTGAGTCATCTTATCAAAAGCTTTTCTAATCAATATATACATCATATAAATAACGATTGTGCAAAAAATATTTAGCACGTTATTTCTGATCATTCAAAATTTTGAAGACTTTATTCTACAGCGATGAGTCAAAATTATTGGATCATATATTATAATAATTGATTATGGAACAATATGAGCAAAATTTTCATACGCTTTCAAATAAATCAAGGAGTGTTTTTTCATGTTAAAATGATCTATGAAGCGTTAAAGTATCATTGTTATAATTTTTAATTGAAGGGGCAGTTTATGAGCACATTCAATTTTTTATTTTATTCGATCCTTAAAATATGGCATATTATTATGTATAGAATATATTGTAAAATAAGTTTGCCAACCAAGTTCAATTGCTAACTGAAATCAAATTGATAAGGCAATTTAACCTTCTGCCAGCCCAAATTGTATTAAGAATCAAATTAATAAATAGGGCTACATATTTTAAACGGAAACAATAGGTTCAAAAGTGATAGTTTCTAGTTCGTGAAGAAAAGTCCGAAGTCTCAATTTGAATATATTTACAATTTCTTTATTTAAATGAATAATCATCATGTCATGGATCTTAATTCAATTTTTTTTTTTTTTTTTTTTTTTTTTTTTCATTTT
>MRSU01002413.1:0-11692 GCA_008369845.1 Trichomonas gallinae | reverse complement strand
ATATCATTATATTAATGCATATAATATACTGGCAAAGTTTGGAGCAAAAATACATTTCTATCGTCATTGGTACACCTCTGGATTAAATTCGAGAAGTTCATATTTTTATTGCATGCACGTAATTACACTTATGTGGAAAGTCCAAAAATCAATATGTTAATTTAAAAATGACATATAAATATTTACATGACAAAAAGCGAGATGAAATACTACTTCTCAAAAGTAATGTTTCATCGAGAGACTTTATCATTAAATGCATTATCTTTGCTTTATTTTTCAATCCAGGGAGTGGAATCATGAAAAATCGAGGAATCAAATGAAAAATATAAAATATTGAATATATGATGCCTTTTCCTTGTTAAAATGATTTATAATATGCCTGTGCTTTTATAATTAAGTTTTATATTGCTAACATTATTTAACCCTAAACCAACCTTTACGATAAGGTTAATTTTATAATGAAGCCCGAAAAAGTGACAAATTCTATAAAAGCTCGCTCGAGCCATAACTATCTAAATAGTCACGTGACAATGTTCGACAAATCGCATGTACACGATATAAGTAGTATCATTAAAAGTATATTCTTAGGAAATAAGTTGATTCATGAAAATTTCAAAAATTTCGTATTTTCTCGTTGAAAATTGATTTCTTATACTCTATTGGATGTTTCAAAAGGTGATGTCGCCAATCCTGTAATAAAATCGAAAAATAAATACATTTTTAATTATCCATGCAAATCACACAAAGATTGTACAGATTACAACTTGACACTATTCCCAGGTGTTTATCTCATTGAGCTCTACGGTGCTTCAGGTGGATGCTATCCTGGTCGCACAAGCCTTTACCAAGACACTCAAGGAAACTGTCCGTATTATGAAGCTTCAATATCTGTTGGCACGAACATCAACTGCACTCAAGAACAAAGCCGCTGTGGTCCAGGCGGTTATATATCAGGCGTCCTTTCCCTATCTAGGCACTCGCGTGCTTTCCTAACGCTGGGAGGAAATGGCATATATACTTATATAGATGCACTCGATGATTCACTAGATTACACAAAACCCTATATGGTCCGTGGAGGCTATGGAGGGGGTGGAAGTGGTGCAAACTTTGATTTTGAGAAACCCGGAACAGGAAGTGGAGGCGGCCAGACGAGCCTCTCGTTCGATGAAAATGATCTTTGGCATCGAGTACTCGTTAGTGGTGCAGGAGGTGGTTCTGATAACTTTGATGGAATATACCACGGCTCGGATGATGGATCAGGAGGATCTGGTGGTGGACTCACTGCCCAGGACTGGTGGAATGATGGTGAATATGTCGGGAAATACCTTGCGAATTCAACATTTGGATTCACTTTTGGTTCTGGAGAAGCTGCGAGAGAATCTGGTTCGCTAAACCCGAATGGCGTCCAGACAGGAATTGGAGCTAGTGACAGACCCGGAGCTGGTGCTGGCTGGTTTGGTGGTTTCGCAGGACAATTTGGGAATGGTGGCTCAGGTGGTGGGAGCTCGTGGGCTCTCACAAAAGATGCAATCATTCCTCAAGGAATCATTGATGCGCGTGATGAATTTTACGAAATAATTGGCAGCCACAAATACGCATTCAACAAGAACAGCCCGTACATATTTGAGAATGTTGAGCACATTCCAGGCATATGGCAAGGAAATGGGAAAGCTATCATCACCATCCTCAGGAATTCTCCAATCAATTTAGTGTGTAGTTGTATTCTTGGATATGAACGTGTCAATAATATGTTCAGAGTACTCCCTTTTGTATATCTATCTGACTAAAAATCAAAACTAGCAGCATTTGGAAAATTTTTAAAATAATCACAAAATCAATAAAAGTGAATAATTCATAATATAACACAGATTGCAAACATCTAATTTAGTTGCTAAATATTATAATCGTATAAGAAAATTAAAACAATTTTAAATTAGTTATATTTCAATGGTTGGTTAATAAATATTGGTTCATGTGGATATTTCAAATTAGTTGGTTGTAGTCTAAAAGTGAATGCAATAATTTACCATATATTGAAAAGTGACATAATTTTTAATGCTTATTGATCCTGAGAGGAAGTTTCAGTATTTAATGGATATAGACATTCCCGATGAACTCCAAGATTTTGTTGATATAGAAGATAAGCTCTGGGATGCAGATATATCAGATAAAGAAGAATTAATCAAAGACATCAAAACTTTTGTAAATAAATATCCAAAAAGAGAATCATACATAGCGCATTTAATTGACTATATATCTCAAAGAAAATACAAATTAATGTCATTTTATGCAGATATTTTAATTGCTTTTTTCAAGAATTTCAACGAACTCCCATTAAGCGTTGCCATGGTTCAAATATTAGCTAGTAGAGGCATAGTTGTCCTTCCATCTGAGATGAACTCCATAAGTGAAAACGATTTTATATCTATTTTCCCTGTAGGAGATATTAGATACGCTTTAGTTTGGGATGATGTTGATTTTTTAACTGATATTTATGCGAATGATCCTTGCTTTGACTTCGGTGGATCTGTCAATGCCACTTCATACATAAGTATAGCAGCAAGAAATGCAGCTGTTAAGTGTTTTAAGTTTTTAATGCAAAACGGTGGAAATATTGATGACATGGTTTGTAATTTTGCAATTAGAGGAGGGTCAATTGAAATAGTTAGGCTATGCCAGCAGAGTGGTCTTCCGTTTATTGGTGGTTTTATTGCCGCTTTGCAATCTCATCACCATGATATTGCTGATTTTATGCTCCAGGAATTTCAGTGTCATCGACCTGACATTGCATCATGTTTAACTTACTATAATACACGAGCAGCTTTATTCTTCGTATTAAATGGCGATGATGTTAATGCGCCAAATGCTAATGGAGAGATTCCACTGATGAGATGCTGTTCAACGAATCAATATGAGTTTGCTTCTTATTTGATCAAAAGTTGTAATGCTGATGTAAATATTGTTGATTTTTCGACATCTACACCATTGATGGCTGCAATTAAAAGCACAATGGACACTTCAGACCTTATTCATCTTCTGATAGAAAACAATGCAAATGTCAATTCAACGAATAGCTATGGTGAAACCCCATTAATGTTGGCTTTAGCCATTTCCAATTTTAACGCAATGAAAATTTTGCTAGAAACTCATAATTGCGATCTAAACCAAATTGATCAGAAAGGTATAACAGTATTAATGAGAGCCGCACAAAATGGAAATGAAGATGCAGTTAATCTTTTGATTCAAAATGGAGCTGAAGTTGATTTCAGTAACGAACTTGGATATACAGCATTGCATTATGCATTGATTGCATCAAAATTCGATGTCGCAAGACTCCTTATTGATAACAAGACTTCTGTTGATAACATTGATAGAACAGGAATGAGTGAGTTAAGTTTTCACATCAAAAATGGTTCTGTTCAAGCATCAAAATTCTTGATCGATAACGGAGTTAATTTCGAAACGAATGAGAAACAGCCACCTCTTATTTTGGCTGTTAAATTATCAAAATATGATATCGTGCACTATATCATTGATAGCAAAAGATGCAACTTGAACCAAAAAGACTTTATGGGTAGAACAGCTTTAATTTATGCTTGTATAAACGCGCCAATAAACGTCATAAAATGGTTGATAGAAAACGGAGCAAATATTGACGAAAAAGATGAATCTGGGATTACAGCTTTGTTATATGCACTCAAGCACAAAAATGAAGAAGCGGCACTGCAATTGATAGATAGCAATTGCGATATTCATACAAAGACAGGCAATGGAAAATCATGCATATTATTAGCAATTGAAATGAAATCAATAAAAATCGTCAAAAAATTGATCGAAAAAGGAATGTTAAAAGATGATACCAATGAAAAGCAGAAATGTATTGAGATTGCACGCAAGTATAAATGCCATGAAATTGAAGATTTTATCGAAAAATTATAATTTATAGAATATGCATGTTAAAATGATACCAACAGATATAAGACGCTTTCTATTTCATGCATTCATTAAGTTGATTTCAAAAATGCAAGTAATTTTTTTCAGATTTTTATTTGAAATTTTTCAAAGACAAGGAAATCAAATTACATATTCTTACTATAAAATTATGATAGTTAACTTTATGTTGTATTGCCACAGCATGTCTAAAATGAGCATTTATGCATTAATGTCTAAAAATATTCTGCGAAAAACATTAAAATACTGAACGAGATATGCATAATATATCATGCTGTTTGAGCTCTATTATATGAGATATTTTCATTGGATTTGCACAATATTACAGAATAATCGAGTTTTGATGTGTTTAGTATTTTGACAAGTAAATATTTTACATGACAAAATTAAAAATAATTAAGTATTCAAAAAGATATGCATATAAAACATCTAAAATTATCAAAATCATCGAAAATGAAGAATTTTTTTGTAAACAAAAAAGATGGCGGATTACGAAGACGATTTTGATGATGATTTCATTGATGACGAAGATGAGGGAAATCCATTTGTTTTAGGCGATGATGAAGAACAAGCCAATACAAATGAAGATGATTTTGGTGATGATAATGAAGATGATTTTGGCACTGAAACTCCAGAATCAACAAAAACACCACAAAATGAAGAACATGATTTTTCTTCAGGAGGAGAAGAACAACAGCAACAAGAAGACGAAAATAATGAAGAAAATACGCAAGTAAATATTCCACCTCAGAAATTAGAGGAAGAACCAGTTACACCAGATACAGAAACAGAATCTTCACAGATTCAACAGGAAAATTCTGCGATGGATGAAGAGCCTCCAAAGATTTCATCTCCAAGAGCTTCAAAGTCTGATCTCAGCGATGACGATGTTATCAATGAAGTTATGGAGACACAAGAAATATTTAATCGTAGCCAGAAATTATCTACGCTTAATCAAAGTTTATCTTTGCGATTAACAGAAACAAATCAACTGTTTTCTTTGTTAATGTGCGTACTTACAGATACAGAATTGCTGATGCATCGCAACAGAACATCAATGGATTTCTCGATATACGATGAAGTTGAATTATCAGGAAAATCATACCAATACGACGGTGGATTAATCAAGCATCCAAAGTATGTCGATGGATACAACCTTTCAGGCTGCTCTGATGAAGATAAAACATGTGTTCTTGAATATCTTGATTATGTTAAAGATATGATCGATAGAGGCCTTCCTCAAGTAGTGAATGCATCTATGAATATTTTACAGGATCCATTGGTCAAGGCACATCGCAAATTGGCATCAATGGAACAAAGAATTAATGATCTTAAGCGATCGAATGCTGAATTGGAGCTTCAAACACGCCATACAGCCAATCAACTTGTTCGTCTTGAAAAGCAAGGCGAAGCCGAGTTCAAACCAACAACAGGAAAAAGTGATGTAATTATTCAGCAGCAAAGACTCCAGAAAGCTCTTATTCGCGTCAGCCAGCTCAAAGAAGACAACGAAAAGACACAGAGTGAGAACTCTAAATTGCTTTCTGAGATTAATTCTTTGACATCAAGATCTACATCGCGTAACTCATCAGCACCTAACAATACACAGCTTATAAAGGACTACGAGTCTGTTAAGGCAAATATTGAGCAATCAGAAGAAGAAAGAGAAACATCTATGGCGCAAAGAAGAGTTTCAATCACAAGAATGAACAAAAACATCGAGAAACTCGAAAATGAAATAGCTGTCATGAACCAGAGGCTTGGTGCTGTAGATAACAAGATTCGAATTATGACTCAAGGAAAACTTGCTAAATCTTCTGCATCAGCCAGCTCTTCTAAATTACAGAAGGCTCCTGGATCTAAGATCCCAGTTCCATCAAAGAAGCCGAAACAATAATTCTTTGTAAATTTCGATTTGTTTAATTATGATATCTCATATTTTCTCATATTCATGCTATAAATCAAAGCTACAATATTGCTTAGTTGAGAAATTAATAAAAAAAATTGAAATTTGATGTTCACAGGCATATCTTGAAGGATTCGATTTGTCCAGAACAGTATCCTGTAAATTGCCGATATTTTGATATTATTAGATTCTGACATGTAAACATATTCATTTTGTCTTGAAAAGTGTGAAAGCCCTAAAAAGTCGTAGATGGAGCCCTTAATATGCGTTTCAAGTATTCAGCTTCTGAATTTGGTCATTATACTAAGCACTGAAGATAATTATCATTTCTGAATTTTATAAGCTGTGTCATTTTTTAATTTAATTATTTACATGTCAAATTTGTTATGTTATGAACTTTTTTTTTCGTTGAAGTCCTTTTGCATGGCTCTGCAGCTATTCAATTTAATAACAATCATTACTTTCAAGCTGATTTCCACTGTGTAACCTCATCATTATTGATTTAAACCCATTATTTCAGTGTTCTATAAATATATCAGAGTTTTTATAAAATTTTGTCAAAATCTATTTTACAATCAATTTACATGACAAAAATAATTTATATCAAGAAACAATATATTTAGAATACATAGATCTAGTGGATCCATTATTCAGTTATTTTAGCGATTTTCGAAAAAAGGGGACAATGTAATTTTGTCACTTTTAGCAATAATATAAAATAGCGATAAAAATAAAGAATGAAGTCAGGCTCAGCTTTTTCGATTGACCCAGTCAGGGGCTTCAAAATCGAAGCCATTGGCGAAGAGCAGCCGGAATTAAGGCCTGATGTGCGTTCTGCGCAGAAATATACTGTTGCATTAAGCAATTCGAATTTACCAATCCTCGCCGAATGGCCTTACAGCAATGTACGTGAAATCCTTGACACAAAAAGACTCACAGAATGCCCTACATGCGTAGATATCTCACCTGATGGCTTAATCTGCGTTTTAGGTTACGAATCTGGAAATATTGTAGTTATCGATTTAGAAAAAGAAAATATTCTTAAATATCACAAGAGAAAGGATAAACCCGGCATTGTTCACCTCGCTTTTGGTGACAATAGCGAAGTATTTGTTGCCACTGATTCAGAAGGTGGCCTTTATCATTTTACATGCAAAGTCGTCTTAGGCCTCGCAGCTCTCAAGGAAAGGCAGATCCATACACCACATCCTAGGCATTTTATCCAGGGCTATTGTCCAACAGCTGATAGCACATGGATGATCGGCGCCACTGAGGATTCCGTGCTATTCATCAGATTTGTCGATGACAATACATCGGCAACACAGGAAGTTTATAAGTCTCAAGAGCTTGAAGTGCCTAAATTTATTACCAACCATCACAAAGGCCAATTAATGATTGCCATCAACACAGGCACTATCTTAACAGTAATTAGCTTTACAGATACAGGCAAGTGGACGCTACTTTCTGAATCTGATATTCCTGATCACATTGAAAACGTGTTCTATTTAGGAAACAGAGTTTATGTCCTTGTTCTCGAGAACCATACATTACAGATTCTCAAGGCTTCAGGACAGTTCGCTGATATTTGCTCATCCGATGAATTAGAATCAACTCTTCAGAACGCTAAGTGCATGTTCTCGAACCACCAGAAGCTCTTCATCATGAATGAAGGCTCACTCTTCCAGCTTTCTTTCTTGGATTGGGGCAATGTCTTGCAGCAACTCAAAGAAGAACAAAACTGGTCAGAACTGTTTGAAATTGCTCGCGGAATTTACACAGGCAATAACCTTGAGTATTTCGGTCTCCCATCATCAGTCAAGAAGCGCTGCACTGCTCTGCAGACAATTATGGAATCAATCTTCAAAGATGCGATCAAGAATCCGGAAAATCCAAAGGAGGTCTTGGAAGCTATCATGGACACATGCGGTATCATCGAAATGCCTGAATTCTTCACTACGTCATTAATGAATTTCGCCAAATCGAAGAATCTCCTATCAGACTATTTCACAAGATCACTTGCTGAAGGCACTGAAGTCCTCGTTTTGGAGAGA
Source organism: Trichomonas gallinae (assembly GCA_008369845.1). NCBI lineage: Eukaryota > Parabasalia > Trichomonadida > Trichomonadidae > Trichomonas > Trichomonas gallinae. Next base: position 3,784 of record MRSU01002413.1, on the reverse strand, counting down.
TACATAACAGAAGCACAACTTGATGTATTATTCACTTTGCCGCCGATGGTTGTCTCCAATATCCTCTTGAAATCCAATATTATCCCCAAGTTCCCGTCAAAGATCAGCGCCTATGCTCAAAAAACTAACAATGATGATTTGCTTCTCAAGATTTGGATAGATGTCTACGGAGACTACCTTTCCCCATGCTTGTACTACGCAAACAACTTAACGAAACTACATATGTACCTCCATCGCGTCTTCCTTGGCGATCTCAAACCAAATTACGCCCAAAAAGTCGTTGTCGCATTATACTTCTTCAGCCCAGTGAACGGCAAGTTCCCAAGACTCAATGACCTCATCCTCAAAGACAAGGAGAAGAGCCCGATGATCATCAAGGCCTTCTTCAAACTCGCGCCGATTAAGATGCTCAACGGAAACACATTAGATTACGTCAAGATGGTCGATGCAGTATTGCACGTCGTCATCGAATACACGCAGACAATGAAGCGCGAGAATGTCCGCAATGTCAGCCCTCAGATCTACGACATCATCGCTAGATGCATGAAAGTTGTCCTCAAGAGAAATCTCAAGATCCCAATGTACGCGATCAAGTTCATCATGTTCTGGATTTTCAACGACGATAAGAATACAGATGTAAGAGAGCACACACTTCAGCTCATCAACTGCTTGCATCCTGATATAGTCAAACTGAAAGATTTGATCCAGGAGTGCGAGGCAGCAGGCTTCTCAGAAATCATCATCGAGTACTACATGGCCGACAAGAACTACGATTTAATTATCAAGATCTTGCTTTCGATCAAAGACCGCAGAAAGAGAATCTTCCCATTCATCGAAGAGCATATCAACGAAACAGACAAGATCCAGCTCGCCATCGAAGAAAACATCCAGGTCTTGATCCTCATTGATGCCGCGAAAACGGCTAAGATCATCGGCGAAATGTGGCCGGACTACCACCGCCCACTGATGAGGAAGGACATCGGTGGCTACGCAAAGTATCTCTACCTCAAGGAGATGTCTAAGAACCCAGTCTGCGCTCCATTAGTTACAGAAGACGATACAATGGAGTACTTCATGCTGATCTGCCAGTACTGCCCAGAAGAAGCCCTTCCGATGCTCAAGACAACATCGTGCATCATGTTCGACAAGGCTTTGCCAATCTGCGAGAGAAACAGAGTTGTCGATGCTTGCGTTCACATCCACACAATGCTCGGTGATAACCAGTCCGCCGTCCAAATGGTTTCAGAAGAGTTGCAGCAGGAATTGGTCGAAATTTTGCACAACAAGAAGAAGCCTAGAGTTTTGTCATTGGACAGAGTCGGTGATGATAAATATCTCAAGGTCCCATACCACACTATCCTTCTCGCATTCGAGTTGCTTGCGAAGACACCATCATTGGGCATGAAACTCGATGAGATGTGGCGCGACATCTTCAGGGCCTTCCAGCTTCCAATGTATCTCACAGCGAGAATCATGGACCAAGAAACGAAGTCTTCTTATAACTTATTCTTCGCATACTTCATAGTCGAACTCATCCAGAGGACAAGCGGCGATTTCGTCATGGCGACACTCCACAGAGACTTTTCTATCATCCCAGAGATGCAGATGAGGTCAATCTTGTTGTCTGTTTTCAAGCACTTCGATTACCAGAAGATGCTTTCATCCGCCGTCACTGCCCTTTTGCTTCAGGACTGCAAGACGCTGAGAGTCGATGCCACATTGGTGAGAAGCAGAGCTGCAAACATCTGGACGACAAGATGCGGAATCTGCAACCAGTTCATCACAGGACAAGGTGGTGTCGGCATGCTCATCTTCCAGTGCGGGCACTGCTTCCACAACAATAGCGTTTGCGGCAAGCACACCAGCTGCCCAGTCTGCAAGGGAATTGCAGCAAGAAACAACAATGCAGAGATGACTCTTTCCAAGAGAACAATGGCAAATAGAGCAAGAGCTTTGCAGAGGGTCGAATTCGGTCTCAAGAGAAACTTCGGTGAAGAACAAGATGACTCAGCAAGCGGCCACCACATCTACTTCCTTCCTGAGTACCCTGTCAAGGCTACAGAGAAGCTGAAGCCGAAGTTGGCCGAGCTCTTGCCAACACCAAACAGCGTGTTCTCCGAAATCTAATCTTTTTTACTATTTTTGAAAATAAACATGATTCTTTTTGGATATTATAGTGAATAATACTTTAATAATACAAACATTTTATTACATATATTTCGAAAAAAAAGTTAATTTTTGGGTAATTATCCGAGATAATTCAATCTTATATATGTAACAGCGTTGGAGGCAGCATCTGGGAAAGTTGGTTGAACTTCATCAATAATTGTTGTTGTATTTCCATCTTTTTCTGCGAAAAGCCAATGATCGTTTTCAAGACGGCCGACAAATCTGATAAAATCAGAATCATTCTTATTTAGTGTCTCAACAATACGGTTAGTTGCCTTATCGTTTGCAATTAATCCATGAGTTGGATTCATTGGCGCCGTTATTTCAACTTTGCCATCATTTCTGTATGCAGCGACAGAGTCCTTCTTGTCGCCGTCTAAAGTCTTCTTGCAAATCTTGGCGATGTTTGGCATAATTGTTTTCAATGGCTCTTCGAGCGGTATAAGTGTTTCCTTTGTCATGTCCTTGGGCATAAGAAGGGAAATGAACATAACTAAATCGTTGTATCTAACAACAGCAAGCAAAACAAGTCCTTCATAAATTGTAACGGTAGGAAGGAAATAAAGTGTTTGATTTTTCTCCTTAACGAGGCCAGTGAGCCATTGGAATGTATCTGGTTCGAAATCTGGCTTGAATATGAAAAATCTGCTGATATTTGCCTTGTAAGCGATATAGAACGCCAATGCATCGTTTGTATGCATGCTTGTATGAACTAATCTATCCTTGTAAATGAATGAAGCGCTACGAATATTTGGCATTGAATATTTTGCAATTGCTAAAGCCTCTTCGCAAACGTTCCATAACTCGAGCGTTGGCTTGATTCTCTTGAGGATTGGCCTGTGCTTGAATATTTTGAGCATATCCATGAAGCTCTTTGTAATTTCATTATTTTTCTCGAGAAGATTCGTTTCAGGATCACGTGTTGGCGGTGGAAAGACAATTCCGAAGATAGACTTGAATACTTGAAGCTGCTGGATGCAGTATCTCGGTGATAAATCGTCAGTAAGAGCAAATGTTGCAGCAACATACAATTGGGCGCCTAAATGTTGAATGCAGCAGAAGCACTTGTCTGTCTGGAAATATTCCCACTCTCCTGCCCTGAAATCAGCGGAAAATCCCATGAAAGTCAGATACAATCCAACCATATTCAGCTGGTCGTTCATTGACGTCTCTTCTGGGTAGTACCAGATGACTGTTGGATCCTCACCTTCTTTTTGTGGCGGAATTCCATCGAACGCGCAAAAAGAAATAAGATTCGGAAGATCAATCGACAAATCCGACATTGACTAATAATGACTTTTTTATATATCATTATCCTTATTTTTGCCTATAATACCCGCCATTTGATTGTCAAGGCATAATTATAGATATTTCAGAATTCAAATATTAAATTATCATTCAATTAATGATTTTAGTCAATAAAATAGAATATATTCTAACATATATAACTATTTATAACTTAAATTAGAAAATTACCAATGAAAAAAATATTTGTCACGTAAGAAAAATTTACAAAACAAAAAAAAATCATAGTAATTCTTGCAATGATAATACATAAACACAGCTAATAAATTCTGAATACATCGACAAAATGCTAAAATGTTTGTTTTCGTGT
>MRSU01002410.1:0-23930 GCA_008369845.1 Trichomonas gallinae | reverse complement strand
AAAATCGTGTACATTATTTGTATTAACTTGTAAAAAAGTTGTTATCGATAACTTACATTTTTTACTTTGATATAAATTATTAGAAATGTAAACGTTGTGTATAAGTCATTTTAGCAGATATATCAATCGTAATCGTAAACTTGGAAATCATTCTAATTCATATATTTATGAAAAAAGAAAAATAATTGCACCGCCCGGGAATCGAACCCGGACCCCCACCTTGGCAAGGTGAAATTCTACCATTAGACCAGCGGTGCTTTACATACTACTTATATGTATATAATTAGTTATGTTGATATTTCTCTCAAATTATTTGAATTTTGATTAGTTCATTTTTTTATGGTGTGAATTAGCCAATACCCTGCTGGTAATGGCGGGTTAGTTACAAAATACTACAACAAATACAAGAATCCCAGAAATTACATATCATATACAGCCTCAGATCATCTTGATTGGCCAGCTGTTGATATCAATCAAATATATGATTGGAACTCAGGCAAGTCATATCATTCAAGTATCGTTGCTACTCCTACAGAATATAAAATATACTTTAATTTTAAAATAAAATCAATAATTCAAATTATTCAAATCCAAACTTACCAAAAAATTAGATTTCCTTTGAAATATAATATATATGGTGTTAACAATCATGGTGATACATTTCTTATGCATCATCAAATTCAACCAGTTTGCACAAAACTTGATTCGAATAAAGATTGTGGTGAAAACACAATATATACAATGAATATACCATTTAACAGCCAATTGCCTATCACCAGTGTAATTATTTCAAATGATGGGCCAGATTCGATGGGAACATATTGTAATTCAATTGGATCCATCGAATTTTTCGGCTATGAATATATTATCTGTCCAACAACAGGATATAACAGCCAGAATCGATTGTTATATTTATATCCTTTAATCGATTTAAATTTATCATCCTAAGATCTATTACAAATAGTAATGACTGAAGAAAACAAATCGAATACTTATAAGCAAATATATTTAAGTCTTTAAATTTTATTTTTTCTAATTCATTAAAAATGTTGAATCAATCAACATAGACGAAATCATTCGCCTCGAAGTTTGCTGATATTGCTGTGATTTGGACTTTTTCCAGAGAAAAGTGCAGACTCTTATGGCTTTCCTCATGGACATATTCGATGTTATCATAATTATCTCCAATTATTTTAATGCTTAATTCATTAAAAATGATGGCTTGATATTGTCTTTTACGGTAAAAGTTGCCGTATTACCGTTGAATAGGTAAATCTTGACTTCTCCGCTTTTTTCTTTGATCGCTAAATGAACTGATCGCTTTTGATCCTTCAGGGCATGTTTTTCCTGTTTCCCCAACATAGCGGTAGTCAACGGACTGAGTGAAAGAGCTCAGAAGAACGAAAAACATTTATAGGTTTCGGGAATTTGTAAACTAAAGAAACATCAACGGTTAAAACCAAAAAGTATCAACGGTTCAGATTGAAAAATAAAAAACCAACAATTTTTTTTACAACCAACAAATTAAGGTATCGTTTTGGAAGAAGTATATTCAGATTCTTAAATTCTTATTTTTATGTTTGATCAATATTTATTTGACACTGAGTGTCGGATAATGTTGTGCTATCATTTTGGAGGAATCATAGGCAAATTATAGGCTAAAAATTCTTAAACAGAGAAATTTGCGATTTCTGGCTCACTTTTTCAATTGTGAAAAGTGAGACTGAGATCGTGATTCTTGCAAACACCGTTCTTCAAGATGCAACATTGATTTTATTTCAAAAAAGCAAAAGTGAATTTTGAATAACTGTATATGCGAGAATAATTCTATGAGTAGTATTAAAAAATTGTTTGGTCGACATATATCTGCCAATGAGATCAAATTATATTTTATATATGCAATAAATAAGAAACATGTCAATCAATGAGTACTCATTCAATTGAAACTACAATATTAAAGCAAAGTCTTTTAAATGAAAAATTAATCAATTTAAAAATAAATGATATTTTCATGATTTCTATAACAACTTTTTTCTGTGATTTTATTGTTATTGAATATAGGTTTCATTTCTAATACACATATAATATTTATTAACAAATTAAACAAAAATAAACATAAAAATTATTGAGGAAGGAAAAGGCGAACTGAGGCCATTTCCCACTGTATTCGAGTACCACTGCAAATAATCTCAATATTGCCAATGAAAACATCCTGGTCGTAAATTGGGACTACTACAGAGTTTTGAATTTGTTCAGAGACTAAATCTGTTTTAACAACAGGCGAAGGAGAAGCGTATATAGTTATATCATCACTGCCAACAATAGTCAGTTCATCCTGGTTAATGAAAGCATTAGAGAGTTTGCAGTGCTCGATTTTAAGAGTTTTAGGAATTTCTGGATTTTGGACGTAAAAATGGAAGTTTTTGATCTTTTCTTGCCAGTTTTGTTTCTTTTCTTTGTAGACTATAATATCGCCAAATGAGCACATCATGCAGCAGTTATTAAAAGAAGGAGGCACTTCCGATGCAAAGAAGATTGAGCTCTGTGAGTCTGCGTGAGAAATTCCAGGAATACTCGGCTCGTTCGATTTGAAGAAATATTCAATTTGTTTTCTCAGCGAATTCCTTGTTACAGCATCACCGCTGTATGTTTCAATGAAACTAGAGATAATATTCTTCCATAAGTCTCTGTGATTGAAGTCAGAGAAGTGTCCTTCATCGAAGAAAGGAATTGAAACATTAACTGTTGGCAAAATTTGTTGGAATGGAATTGCGAAATCATTTCTGTGAGAAAGAATGACATTGAATAAAAGATAAGGGCCACAGTAATGCATGGACTCATTCACATTCTGGTGTGTGAACTCTGATAAGAAATTAACAACACCACTGTTGGTGAATGGACGACTGAATGAAATGTAAACTGCATGAGGTATTACAGGGATATTGCCGAGATTTTGCTTGAGAACGACAACTGAAAAATCAACAAAATTCAGTTTGTTGCTCATGTAAATTACAGAAGAAATCACCCATTTCGGTAGATCTTGGTCATGGACAACAACAAACTTCGATTTTTCTTTTATACATGTGTTGAAAAGTTTAATAATAAAATCGTCATTTTGCTGCTGAATTGTAAAGCTAGAAACTATATATGTCTTTCTCCTTGGCTCACTTAACAACTCTCTTGCTATAAAATCGCATGGAATCAAATCATCGACAATTATAACAGACGGAAAATCGCCTTTGTTGTAATGAATTGTTTCACGAGATGAAGTAATGAAATAAGATCGAGGATAATCAGACAAAGTCTGCAGTATGTGATTAATGATTTGCGGCAAAAGAGGGTTGACATTGCGCTCATGTATCTTAGGGAATTGGTTTTCAATAAGAAAATCTTTTGGCATCAAAAATTCCGACAAAAATTTAAACTCAAAGTTTGCCAAAAAAGTTATTCTCTCGTGAGCATCCATAAAATTCAAGTAGATTAGAATGATTTCTTCTACTTTGAGTATTGCATTCTGCTGGTCAACATATTGAGTACCATATGCTTGCATGAACAATTTCATTGCTGAAATTAATTGGAAAACGTTGTGTTTCTCGTTCGACATTGAAATGCAATTTCTGAGAAGAAAATCGAGTTTGTAATAATCCGACTTTCTTTTTTCGATGTCTCTGATTTGTTTCACTGAGTCCAAAATGCTCTTGTCTAGATTGATGAAACCTTCTAAGTTGGATCTTAATGTCAGCATTTTTGTGTCTTTCTCGAAATATTCAGGCCAAGAATCGCGAGAAAGTTCTACCAATCTTCTCATCGCAGTCAAAAAGTCCGAATTTTTCGAAGTTAAATTTCTCAATTCTTTCATTAATTCATCGAAATAAGAATTATTCATCGTAGAGCAGACAATATGCTCAAAGAATGACGTATTTTCAAGCTTGTCAGCCGAATAATCAGCGAAAATGCAACAAGGATGTTCAAAAATTATCGACGTGAAAATCAGAAGCTTGAAACACGAATTTGCTGGCCTTCTCGCATCATTGTACTGAACGACATGCATTGCATATATTTCTAGAGTCAAGTGTCTTACATATTCAATGAATTCAATTCCACTTTGTTCGTCATCAATGAAAGCAAAAACAGTATCACCTTGACTGATAGAATGAATCAATTTCGATTTGTAGTCTGATGACGAATAAATCATTTCATGGTGAGTATTGTATTGTATCATAAAGTTTTGGAGTGCAATTGACTGTGGATCATAGAATATAACCAAATTATCGTCAATGACTTTATCATTTTCATCAATGAAAGATCGGAAAAACAACTGATCGAAAATAACCAAAGTATTGAATGGCTGACTTGTTTTGTCTGAAAGAGATTTACCAGTCATATTAGAAGAAGTCGTTGGTGTGAAGAAACTCAAGGAAATTTTCGTGGAATTCAACAATTCCAAAGCAATCCTTCTGTCGATTAATTTAAATGGATTGTCATATTCTGACAAATGACAATCGGACAAAATCTTTTTCCTGACTTCCAATGGCTGTGAACACATTCCATACTGATAGGCGACCTGCACAGCTGATATATTCTTGTTGTATTTATCAACCATTGCTGCATCAGTTATCAATGCGTTGACGATTTGTTCTGCTGCTTCTAAAGTAACAAAAAGCTTTTTGACTTCATTGCTGTCGTTTTTGTAAGCTTGAAGAAGCCATTGTGGACATTCGGTGGAATCTTCTCTTTGTCTTGCAGCAGGTGATGCTTTGTATGCTGCTGTTAATCCATCGAGAAATTCGTTGTTCAATCGAATTCTGTTACTCAAATTTGACAATTCATTAGAAATTTCGTGTTTTATCTTGTTTTTCTCAACGAAAAGCATAATAACATTGAACCATCTGATTAAATAGTCGATTATCTCTATATCTGTGACAGGAGTAATTTCATTTTCTTTGATAATATATGAAATATCTTGGTTATTTAAATAACGAGAAATTTTGCTCATCATTATAGGATCAATCCTTGAAATATCCAAATCTAAAACACTATGAACGAGATTAGTCTTTTCTGGGTCTGTTGACGGATCAGCTAAGGATGATTCTGAAATATAACCGAAAATTTCTTTGAAGGCATTTGACAAAATTATTGTTGTATCTCTTAAACTAATCCACTTGTTTAGTTGACGTTTTTGCTGTTCAATGTCAACTGATCTGATTTGTATGTTGACTTCTCTCAGTTTATTCGGCAGAATCTTCTCGAGTTCTTTATTGATTTCTTCCAATTTTGACGAGAAATCTTTGATTTGTTCTTGCAAAATTATCTGCTTCTTTTGCGTTTCTTTGATTTTCTCTTCAATATTTTCTATTTGATTTACAGCATCGGCATTTTTAAGCTCTTGTTTAGGAGCGAATGTCATCTCTAATTTCTGTTTTAATGATGTCAAGTTAGAGAAAAATTGAGTGATTGATTGCATCTCGCTGATGAATTCTTGCGTTTTCTCGTTCAAGATTTTCTGTTTGTCTTGAGTGAATTTGTCGAAAATAGAAATATTTAATTTAGTGTATTTCAACAATTTGTCAACATATTCATTCTTTGCCTGTCTTAAATCGTTCTTAAGATGTTCGTTGACTCTTAATACCGGCATGTTATACCTAAAAACTTCATGGAGATTGTCTATGTTAGCATCTCTTGCAACGATGATGAAATTGATGTATGACTTAAGTGTATCAAAAGATTTCTCTAACGTAAGAAAACTATCAAGATAATTTCTAAATATTTGCAATTCATTTTGATCGAAAATTGTCGAAGCTTTCGGATTCTCATGCATAAACAAAAAGAAATACAATGTGTCGAAAATTTCATTGTCAAGCTGTGAAGCGTCAATGACAAATGTCTTCTTTGATTTACTTTGAGCTGCTGAAACCAAAGAAGAATAAAGTTGTGAGTGGCAGTTTTTGTCCAAAACGACAAATTCTGTTCCTTTAATTCCAGAGAAAATTTTGTATTCATCGGTAATAACAATCGAAGGAATTCTTCTTTCATTTACTTCACTGATGATTGAGCCGAAGTTAAACTGATAGACAAACTCAGCTACACAGAAATGATTGTTTTGGATTTCAACAATTGCTCCTTCAGTCATCTTAAAAACGTCTTCAGTTTTCTTCATTCCGAAGAAAATCGAAAAAGTTCTGACAATGTCTGAAAGTTTGGACATCATCAAGGTAATGTTCAAGAACTGTTTAACCAAGTTCATCCTTGGCTCTTCTAGTAAAACCTCCTTCATCCTTTCTTTGATCTCTTTGTCCATTGTAAATAAGTCAACTTGTTCTACATCGGCTTGTTTCAAATGTTCCCATTCGACGAAATAAATTGGACTCTTGTAGTTGTACAATAAATCGTCTCTTGTAGTTGTTATAACTAACTGTATGTTGTTGACTTTCACGAACATATTGTCTGCTGGGTTTTTGATAGATTTGTAGGTTAAATATGAATGAACGAAGTCTTTGATTTCTTTCGAAGCGATTTGGAAATCAAACAACAAAATCCATAAGATTCCTCCTTTGAGATTAGGCTCGTAATGCCTGGATTTGATGAATTTCAACTTCTGGAAAACAATTTTGTTGATGACTTTGTTGAATGGTGAAACATATAATATCGAATCTTTCGGATTTCTGCATTCAGCAATGAAACCTTTCGAAAACGTTCTCTTTCCTGATGATTCCGGACCTGAAATGACCAAAGGCATCTTTTTCATTAAAGGCATAACATCTGTTGGCATATCATAGTCAATAGTGAATCTCGTTGAGAAAATTCTTTCTAATGTCTCTGAAACAATCATATTTGATTTCGCTAGATGTCTTAAACAATTCACTTTCGTTATAATTGTCATCAAAATTAAATTTTCGTCTTGTTTCTGTGTCCTCTTCAAATATTCTATCATGTTTTCTATATAAACGACAAGTTCGTTTTGGTAAGCAATAATTGACTTGTCTTGAGTAACGATAAAAGCGATGTCTTTTAGAGAAATCTCTGGAATATATAATAGTCCAACGCTTTCAACAGAGATATTATGATAAATATCAATGTGAAGAGGCCTGTATCCGTAAATAGTCAATACATCATGATCATGAGAAACCGAAGTCAAATTGAGATTTACTTTGTGGATTGTTTCTCCCAAAGATGTGAAGAACAAAGCAATGAAGTGGATTGTGCTTGGACAGCAGACTTGCATGCGCTTGGAATATGGTCTGATTGGATAGTCTTGTGATTGAGCTCGAGGATTTATCATGTCGAACTCGCTGAAATAATTCACAATTTTCTCCATTTCGTTAATAATATTTTCTGGTAATGTTATTGGAATTGGATCTTCGAGTTTGATGATTTCCCCTGTCAATAAATACTCAGGCAGGTGGAAGAAGTATCTGTTTTTGGTTTTGATGTAAACCATTTTCGTGTCTGGCTTAAGATAAACGTAAGGAATTGGATCTGGATTCAAAATTGCTTTAGCAACAACATCAACCGATTTTGATGAATCCAGTCTAAACGAAATGTTTCTTGTTTGTGCTAAGATGTTCAATAGGACTTCCTTTGGTTCTTTGTTCATGTAGATAGGCCTGTATCTTTGCATTAAATAGCCTGGTATTTTCTCTGTTTCGAAATGAATCAAGAAATTGTTTGTCAATTTGATTTCTTTGTATGAATCAGCGACTTTTAATTGCCTGACGTTGTTTTCGATGCATCTGATGATATCTGAATAGCTCAAGTTCAGTTTCTCGTTCATTATGTTGAAAACAATTTTGTTTGTCATTAGTAAAGAAACGAGAATTTCAGGATTTTGACATTCATAGTAAAAATAGCCAATAAAATCAGCAAATACCTTTGCTAGGTTTCTGTTGGCTGAATAAAGTTTGCACATTGATGTTTCCAAATTGTGCATGCATAGGAACATTGTTGAAATCGCGTTTTCTTCCGAATCAGTCAACGGGAAAATCGATGGAATGTCAATCATCTCATATCCATAGTTTAACGACTCTCCAGCGAAGGAAATTGTTACTAATTCAGAAGAAGAATTAGAAGCAACGTTGTGCCAGATGTGCTTGTTTATCACATAATCTCTGGCGTCCATAATATAGTGTCCTTCGATTTCTTTCGCAATGTCTCTTTGTCTTAATTTCAAAGTCATGATATTTGCAAGTTTTATGATATTGTCTGGCTTCTGTACCATCTCCGTGTGTATGCTTTTAATCATATTCTCTATTTTGGCGTACAGCATCGAAAAATCATTCCGAGAAAATGTTGAAGACAAAATTTCTGAAATTTGTTGCTTGAAGAAAGCTGATTCTGATATAATTATAGACTGCAGTGGATATTTCTCATATAATTTGGTGATTTCTGTGTAATCACGTGTAGAAAAGCAATCGCTGATGCTGCCTTTGACAGCGTTTTTCAGTTCACTTTCTATTTTCGACAAAAGTTTTGTCAGAGAAAATTTGTTGACAATGAATTCGGAGGAAAACGAATAAATTTCTCCGAGTTTGTTTGTTATGCCTAAAATTCTCTCACTGTCAGCCATCGATACGTGGAACTTTGATATTGCTGGGAAAATCGGCTTAAAATCATCTTGAGAATATCTTAGATTTGAACACGCGACAATTATTCCCAGTAATTCATTGTCTGAGCACATATATAGTCTCGGGTATAATTGTCTTTGTTGTTCAAGCAAAGGATGGATTCCTTTCATTATGCTTTGGCATCTTTTCTTGGCTTCCAGTAAACAGTTAATAACGAATTCTCCGCTGAATTCTTTTTTGTCTGTTATAGGGGTATTTTCATCATTAGAAACTCTTGATTTTTCGCCTGGATTCAGCAAAGTTCCCAAAGATTTCGAACTTGCAAAAGCAGCTTCTTCCATCTGCTCGTTAAATCTGCTTTCTGGCTCAGGAACCATGCTGAAAATCAAAGGATCTTTCACGATTTTTTCCATTAACATGTCAAAGAACTGATGAACAAATCTGAGCTTTTGGTATTCAGCTGGGAAGTGGAATAAACCATATAGAGACTGTGTGACAGCACAGACACTGACGTATTCATCTTGAAAGGCAATTAAAGCAATCAGAATTGCAATGGCGATGTTCATTCTTTCCGTCCATTCTTGGCATTGCATTTCTATTGCTTCGTAAAAATCATTCGTCTTCAAGTCTTTCAAGTACATCAAGTAGTTCTCGCAGATGTTGTTTGCATCGTAAATACAAGGAAAAGTAACAATTTGTTTCCCAATAATTTTCGATTTTACAAGTTTGAAAGATAATTTCGAGCATTCATCAATCATTTCGTTGAAATGCTTCATTAAGTTCTCTCTCTGCTGCATCGCAATAATGAAATCTCTTATTTCGTCGATTTGATCAATGAAAACTGGCCTGAGAAATTCTAAAACATTTAATGGACGAATTTCGTAATATCTTAGTCCGACAATTTCGCAAATACTGGCCCACCTGTGATCATTCATTTCTATCTTAGATATAGTATTGAAGAATGGCAGGTATTGATTGATGTTTGTGTAGATATAAGCCATTTTGTCATATAATACATGATTCACACTTCGAAGTTCTTTCTCGCTGTAGCTATGCAAGAATTCTATCAAGTCAGGAAGATTGCAGTCGATCATTCTTTTGTCTATAATTGCCTTAAGACTTGAAGTGAATTCCTGGTAATACTTCCAATGATGCAGAATTGTTCCAAGCTCAGTTTCAATGACGTCAATTATCGAAAAATCAAAATCAATGTAATTCATTCTACTCGCAATGTTTTTGAAATCTTTCGCGGCAATTTTGACTTTATCTATGTTTCCTAGAGCGATTTCTATATCATTAATGGCAACACTTGGTGTCTGGTTGACATTGCAGATTGAAAATTGCCTCTTCATCTGTCTTTCCAAAGTTTTTATTTTGCTGTCAATTTCGTTTTGTTTTTCTTTCAGTTCGTTAAAAGCCCTGATTTTTGCAGCTTCCATTGTATTCTGCGCTCTGTCAAGTTCTTTGTCGAATTCGGCTGTTATTTCTTTGACTTCCTCCATTGATTTTGAAAGTACAGGGAGTAGAATGTCTCCGCAATCAATCGCGCGAGAAACAATTCCATTTATAATTGTCGTGTTTTTGTTTAACTCAGGAATAAAAACGATCGCGTTTGATATGTTTAGATTAAATTCGGCGACATTTTCAAGTGAATAGCCTTTAAGAGTCAGTGTTCCTATTATATGCTTCACGTCTTCGATTATATTCTCGCAGATTGCGTTGAAATTCCTGAAAAGAATTGAGTTGTTGTCATGTATAAGTTTTTCGAGTGTTTCTATGTTCTCTGATTTCAACACTCTTGCATCCAAAATGATTTTGTTGTGGTAGTAGTTGGAGTGTAGATCATTGAAGTAGTCTTTGAGTTGAGTGAAGTCTGTCAAGTTTTGGATGAATTTTTGCGGATCGTTGACTGTTTCTCTGAGTTTCGGCCAGTTTTTCTTATAATCATTGACAGATAAAGAAGATTTGATGTATAATTGCCTTGATTCCTCAGCTAATAAATATGATTTCTCTATTTCTTTGCTGAGTTTTTCTCTTAGTTCGTTGAATTCTTGATTTTCATATAATACGTATTTTATCGGCTGAGAATTTTCATATTTTTGCAGCTTCCTTTTGCCTGTTATATCTACACGAGTTGGCCTCACGTAGGTGTCGAATATCTTAACAATTCCATCCATGTAATTATTGAATAACTCCTTTAGTTCGTGCAATGTTGGACTGAATTTGATGTCGTCATTTTCAAGTAAAAGAAAAACTCTAAAATAATGTTCTGAGCTTTCACTCATCATCAAATTATTGAATTTCTTCATTTCACGTGTAAACAATCTCATGAATACTTCTAGCATCATCTTATCGCACATGTGAATGAAATCTTTTAAATGATTCACATCTCTTAAAGCTATTTCCGTGTCTTTCTTTCTCTGTACTTCTATTTCTCTTTCTTGTGATATACTTAAACCGCCTTTGAAGACAATTCCAGCGCCTTGTAATAATGCTTGAGGAATCTTTTCAGCTGTAATGAAATCAATACTTCTTGGTGATATCATGAAGTTATATTTGTCATTGATAGCAAAACAAAAGTCATCTAATAGTTTGTAATTTAATTTTGAAACATTGCCGATGAATTCTTTAAATTCTTTTATTTTCTGGTCGCAAATATGCTTCATTTTATCAAACTCATGCTCATTTGTGTCTTCAAACGGGAAAAACTCTAAATTCAAGAAAGTAAAAATATTTTTTCTAAATTGCTCCAAGATACGTGGAAAAGCAGGTTTTGCATTCCACGAGTTAATGATGAATGTGTTCTTTTTCTTGATAAAAAGCTTGTGCGCAGTTTTTAATTTCCATTGTTCAAATGACTTGAAAATAATAAACTGTGAGAAAAGCTGAATCGGCTGAATCATTTCATATTGTGCTTTTGAAAGAACAAATCTATCAATTGGGATGAATTCTGAATTTCCGCGTGGATCGATTTGAAATAATCCTCTTCGTGATATTGTTTGAAAATTCTTCTTAAATATAGGTGGCTGTTTGATAACAGAAAACGAATACATGTTTGATCGGTCGACATTCGCATAATGAAAAATATTATCATCTTTTTCAGGATCAACAGATGCTAATTGCTCAATTGCTTGAAAATCATCTTTAACAGATAGTGGATCCTTGAATTTAGGTGGTAAAGTCATATCTTGTGGTAAATTTGGCGGATTTTCAATCTGTTGTGACTCGTTGAGTAATCTAATAAGCTTATCAACTCTTCGAGCGGTATTTGGACGAGATTCTTGTTGTGGCTCTTTTGCTGGAAGTGATTTTGAACTATGCCTTCTCGGATTAAATCTTTTTAAATCAATTTCTCGAATATTATCGTTGTAATTATGACGTCGTGATGTATATTCTGTCGTTGGTGGTCGTATTTTTACATTAGAACAGTGCTCTTTGCGTTTTGATTCGAGATGATATTTGTATTGAGTTGAAGGAAAAACTTTATAGAAATATTTTTCATTGAAATTAGCACTAAATCCTGAAGTATTCTTGATTCTCGATATGTATCTGATTGTTTTCGTTGTAGGATCTAAAATAATTTTGCGATTAACAAGATCTATAAAGAAATTTCGTAATTTTGTCCAAATATACGAAACATCTACACTATTGGATGACATCTTCGAAAGAAAGTCCTCCATTTCTTGGTGAACTTTCTCAAGATTATCATTCATAAAAATTTAACAAGTTTTTATTTTATTATAATTTTGTCATTTTTGAAATCTGTTCATTATATAAACCATAAATACAAAATCCTAGGCCCTAATTTCCTTAATATAATTTATGACCAAAAATAATATTTGAGTTTTCAGACTTTTGAACTTGAATTTAAATATTTTTAGCATAATATATTTAAAATCATATTCCAGAATCGAAAATTTTAAACAATTTTTCACGTTTCATTTCAGATCATAACACTAATCAAAACCCAACAGACTACACACATATAATCGAATGAAAACAAAATTAGCCTGTTTTATTAATGATACATATTCATTTTTTTATTAAACGTTATTTGAGATTTGAAAAAGAAAAATTAGTATGTTTATAAGAATAGAAATCTAGTATTACTGTTTAGATAATAAACAAAATTAATACAAACAATAATTAGCATTTCATTCATTCCAAAAGCCTGCCAAGTTCTCTTGAGAGGTTACGGAGACCATCTACAACATAGTCTTCGCACTGTTCAAGAGGTTCGCCATATTGCGCTGCAATATCTTCAATGTGGATGAAGCCTTTAGCGAAGTCAAGGAATCTAAGGTCAAACTTTTCTGGATGAGCCGCATCATATACAACAACAACAGATCCGCTATAAATACGAAGGCCGATTGTGTCATGCAACTTTTGGAAAGCAGTTGCAAGTTCTTCGAGTTTTCTTCTGAAGGTTGGGATCTGCTGTGGATATTTGAAGAAATCACGCATAAATCCGTCGAGTTCTTCTTTTGTGCAGAAGAAACCAAAATTACGTTCAACGTAACAAAGGTCATCATGCTGATAATAACGTTCACTGTTGCCACCGTGCCAGATAGCAGCACGAACATGATAGCAAAGTGATTGTGTTGGTTCCTTATATAATTTTTCGTGCCTTCTTGTGGCTTTCTTCTGGGAAGAACCAACTCTCCAAGATCTTAAACCGATCTTGAAATCGACTAAGCATGGTTTTTCATAACCATGAGTTAAGTCGGCCTGGAAGATCATGGCAGGCTGGCCGTTTAATGGCTCTGAGGTCATCTTTGGTGTGAAGTTGATCTCGATTGGGTCGCCAGATTTCAAAGCTGTGTTGATTTTGCCAAAATATCCTGTGCCAATGCACTTAGGAAGCAAGTTTGGCTTAAGTATATCTCCGCATTTGTTTGTGAAGAGGTCGTACATGAGAACCTCTTGAGGGTCAGCGATTTTGGCAAAGTAACCTTCGGTAAAACTGAAATTTTGTGTTTCGTGACCGAATCTTTTACGCTTGATGTCGCTACCTGTTCTGGAGTCCATGTGGAGGATGGTCTTGTCGTTTATTGAGTAATTGGTGTTGTCGTCGTTTGGTATATTGGACATTTATGAAGAATGAGCAAAAATTTTGCGTTTTTGTAGACCATTGTATATTTTGTGAAGGATCCTCTCAAATATGTGGTCACTTATTTTTCTTTGTATTTAAATACTTTAACCATTATAAATTTATTTTTAGTTTAGTCAATTTTTATCATGACAATGCTATCGAAAAATATTACTTAGCACCTAAATATTAAGGATTAATCATTAAAAAGAACGAATGGCTATTTTTGAAGAAAAAAAATTCGAAAAAATGAAAATCGGCTAAAAATATATGCTATGTAAAGAAAACTATACCACCTGTACATTCCACTGAAAAAAGCGATAATTGACAGATTTTTCCCATTTAAGGTTCGAAACACACAAACACTACATGTAATGCAAGTTTTAATCAAAACCAGTTAAACTTTTTGTGAATGAACCAATTTAAATTTTTGTGAATCGTTTGAACGAACATTTGATAGGGTAACAACATAAAATACCCTCATGGTCATTATTATTAAGTCTCATTTTCAAAGCAAACGATAGAAACAAATAGAAATCAAATTTGTGAATTGGTAATTAACATAGATATGATATACTATTATCATGTAAAACACTCACATTATCCCATAACGTTTTCAATGTAGCGTCTTTTTTATCTCAAAAATTTTACAAATATTTTTATCAAAAGTTATTCGTATGAATCCGCTTCAAATATCTGCTATTAATTCATATTTCATTCCAGTAATTAATTATCCTCAAATCATCCATCGTTAAATTGCTTCAAATTTTTATCGCATTTACACATTGCTATCACATGGAATATTGATTTCGCTTCGATTTCAAATAAGCCTTTCAATTTGTTTTCAAAATTTTGTTTGATTTCATTTTTAGATGAGTTTTTCTCTTTATAACGCATTGCACACTAATGAACTACGATATAAATTTCATTTACTAAAGCTTGATTTCATTTTTTTGATTTCGTTCATTTATCCGCACGCACTGATTTCAGATTTTGTAATTCAACAATATAATGTATGCATTCCTCATAACCATGCCCAATTACGCCCGAATCCAAAAAATATCAATAATTTTTATCACTTTATACAACGGCAGTAAAAACCTCACAATGATTGAAAACAAGCAATATGGACTATTGCAATCAATATTATTTTCTTAATTTATTATACTTCCTAACAATTTTTCCTATTCGTTTGTATATTATTTTACAGCATTGAGATTAAAGACTTTAATATATCATATTGCTATTGCTAGACATCTAGCAATCTCATAATATCGATTATCTTTTTTTGAAACAGAATTTTCGTTTGTTTCCAATTTTGATTTGATATGCATCTTCGTTCCTTTTATAATTTCTTAATTGTATTGAAATATTCACGCCTGAAATGATAAACACAAGGTTATTAAATTATGAAAATAGAAATTACACAAAGCTTTATTATACGATCTCTCATTTCAGACTCACACGAAAATATATGATGATTCCAATCATATAACAAGATTTATCCATGATGATATATACGTTTTATTTTCATTATTATTACTTTTCATAACAATAGCATTACGATGAGAATAATATAGCTAAAGGCATAGATTTTTATAAAGATGAATAAATTGATTTTTGCTAATTGATTAATCTAATGATAGTGCTCAAAGATGCTTGATAATGATAAATACATCATTAGGAACAAAAATACTAAAAATATTATGACTCAATCAAATATGAATATAATACAATGAAGATTCTAGTTCTCATCGTATTTCATTTAACTGCAGATATGGTTATTACCATCATTTATGAAATATTCATCGCCTAGAATCTGTTGTATCTCTAAGGAAAATCTAAATTAGTCAAAATGATGAATTTATTGTCGTCACTTTTTATATTATTAATGTTTTGTTTCTTTTCTTTTATTTTATTATCAAGAGCTGCTGAAGAATCACAATTTGACTCACTCTCCAAGAGAATAGAATCTGCAGTAAGCACAAAAAACACTGAAGAACTTACAAAAATATATAACAATTTAATTGAAAACAATAAATTCTTACAAAAAGAGACTAAATTCGTCATCCAAAAATTCGATACACCAGGACATGATTTCAAAAACTGCAATACTGCTAATCCTGATAAAATTACTTCTTGCAATAGCGTTATTGTGTTCAAAATATCATTACTTAATGGAGTTGAAATCAATAAAGTCATTGTCAATGGTAAATATAAACAGTTCGATGTTTCGCTCGATAAGAATGGAAAACCTTGGAAAAAAGTTGCTGTTGACAATGATGGATCTTTACAAGAGTCTATTTCGAATAATTTTTACATTACTGTTAATTTTGATGAAACAAACAATTTCATTGAATCCTTCGATTTTCAATAAAGCATAAATCATACAGCATGGCATATGTTAATAGTATTAATGTCATGAAATAATCATAAATATTACTTTTTATATCAAATACAAAATAAAACAAAAAATCTAACAAAACAAGTATATATCGCAGAATTAATTAAACTGATTCAATAGCCACAAGAATCTGAAAGAAATTTTAGAATCTTCCAAAAGATTGTTCTTGTGGTAATAAAGATTTCAGGTCATCAATTTCTAGACTGAGTTTTTTAATGAGTGCAGCTTGCTGAGTCCTGATTTGCATTGTTTGAATATACTTTTGTGTTAATTCTTCAATTGTCTTCGACAAACTTTCTACATGCCTATCTATTGCCTCATATGAGTCAATTTTTGCTTTGAGTTGAGCATTTTCTGTAGTTATTTCTGTAATTCTTTGTAAATCTTTGAGATGTTCATTTTTGAGATTTTCAATGATTGACATAGCTGCATCTGGTGGCAATGCTCCAAATTTTGACTCACCCGAAGGCATGACTTCACTATCTTGAATTCTCTTCGGAATATCAGATGAAGATGCATTTGGATTCTCATTTAAACTTGCTTCCTTGCCAAAAGCAATAGCATAATCATGCAAAATACTATCAACGTATTTCGACATCGATTTTTTTTTATGTTGGAAGTTTAAAATTCTTGTCACTTTTGAGAAATTTGACATTGTATGCTTTACACTGGCAAATGATAAATTTAAGAACTTTTTGACATTTTACATGCCATATTGACGGGTAGTCATTTTATTGCAAATTTAATCAAATTAATATATGTACTATAATTTTATAATATTTATTTAAAAGAATTCCATTTGCTTCTTTAGATATTGACTAGATATTATTTTTGAAGGAATAAATATCTATATTTCAAAAAGTATATTCATATTTTATAAATTAATCCCATTTTGAGAATATAATTTCAAATGACTTTGGCTAAATATCAATTTTGGATGAATAAATAATTATATTACTAGAAGAAGAATCATATGTTAGAAGGAAATGGCATAAATATGATAGTAGAAATTCCAACTTTTGAGAACAAAAGAATTTGAAGATTTGACTTGAGAATATCAATGTATAACCAAAAACAAAAAGATAATGAATAAAAACTAGAAAATCATACATAAAAATCACGAAATAACGTGCAAAAAAATTGCAGCAAAAATTATCGTTCAGATGAGTTGCAATCCAAAACCCGTCGCATCCGAGTACTGCGATGTCTTGGATAGGAGGCGAGCATATAAACAGCACTGCAATCATTTGAGTGAAATAAGGGGATCTATAGATACATCACCGCCAATTGTCGCACCAAGAATTGTTGCAAGAGATAAAAGAAGAGATATTGAAATGAAGCGCGCTTTAGCACAGGATGCAAAGAACTTGTCAATGATCAAAGGTTTACATGATATGTCGGGATTAAACACAACAGCAAGAAGATACAAACATATTCCTGATTGGGTTGAGCAACTCGGGCAAACTGATGAAATTGCACTTAAATCAAGACCAGAAACATCATCAGCTTCAAGAGCATCGACAGCTTCGACTGCTTCTAATAGAAGGAAACATCAAATCATTGTTGACGATGGATTCATGGTTGAAGACTCAGCAATTTCAATGGCAAATACGAATTTTGATAAATCATCATCAAGACCAATTACTACATCTTATGGATCACGATCAAATAAAGATATTAAAAAACCACAGCAAACAAGTCCTCCAATTGCTGTTACGAAGAAGCCTACAACAGCACCAAAGCAAAATTTGCCGAAACTTCGTCCAAATTCAAAACCTCAAAATCAAAAACAAAATCACAAATCTCCGCAGAAAACAGCAACAAAGCTACCACCAAAGAATACAAAAAAGCAAGCTGAAGAACAAAAATCAGCGAATCTCGAGACAGATGTTTCATTTAGTTACGAATTTTCAAATATTTTACCAAATGAAAACGAATTTATGCTCGAGGATGAGCTAAGCGAGATAGCAATTACAAAGAGTGACGTCAATTCAGACAATGATCTACAAATAACTGATAATGTCAAAGAAATCGGGCCTGATGAAGAAAATCCAACGGATAAGGATATCGAAAACAAACAAGATCAAAATAACCAAGAAAAAAACAGTGAAGATAATAATTCACCAAAAGATAAGGATGTCATGCCTCTGAGTTCGTTAATCAAGAACAAGATCGACAAGCTTGGCGAGGAAGAGCCGAACGAGGAAGAAGAAGAAGAAAACGAAAATAACGTAAATAACGAATCTGATGAAAAGGAAAAAGAAGATAACAAACATGAGCCAGAAAACAAGGAAGATGAAAATGAAGCAGATGATAACGAAGAAGAGGACGAAATCAAGGAAAAAGACTTCGATTCAGAAAATGATCTTAATGGCGAAGAACTTAACTCATTCGTTGAATCTCAGAAGAAAGATATGCTAGATTCTGCTATTGCTTCTACTTTTGAAAATTCAATTTCAAATTCAAAAAATGAACTAAAAAAATATAATCTTAACGAGGAAGAATTAGATTCATATGTTCAAGCACAAAAGAAGGATATGCTAGATTCTGCAATTGCTTCTGCTTTCGGAAATTCAATAATTAACCCAAACGAAGAAGCAAAAAACGATGATCTTGATGAAAAGGAACTTAATTCTTTCGTCGAATCCCAGAAGAAGGATATGTTAGATTCTGCTATTGACTCAGCTTTCGCGAATTCGATTTTTAATCCCAAAAATGAGAACGAAAATGATGAAAAACCAGATAATAGGAATGAAGTAGCCAAAGCTCTTTCCAAAGGACTCAACATTGATGGCGAAAAAGATGCAGAAGATAAAAACAAAGCACCAGAACAAAAACCTGTAAACAACGAACTTTCTCTCACCGACAACATCGGAAAAATCATGAATGAAGGCCTGAAAGATAAAGATGGAAATAAGCCAGACACTGATATAAAAGATGACCTTCAAGATGAGCTAAAACCAATGAATGAAAACAAAGACAATAAAGTAGACACTGACATAAAAGATGATTTAGACAGAGATTTGGATAAAATGGATGAAAAGAATGATCAGAAGAAAGATGTATCACTGCTTGGTGCTGTCAGTGATTCATTGGAAGGCAAACAACATGAAAAGCAAACAGAAGATAAGAAAGATGAAAAAGAGGCTGACAAGAAAGAAGAGCAACCAAGTCTTTCTATAGTTGCTGCTGTTTCTGAAGCTGTTGAACACAAAGATGATGAAAAACAAAAACAAGAGCAAAAGAATGCTGACGATGATAAGAAAGGAGAAGAAAAGCCAAAGTCTGTATTTGATGCAGTCAGTGATGCAATGGAAGATGCAACAGCTGCACGTGAACTCAAACCGAATGAAAACGAAAAGAAGAACGAGAAAACTGATGACAAAGCTAAGAAAGAAGATGACAAGCCAAATCTTACATTGTTAGGTGCCGTAAGTGATGCCCTTGAAGGAAAACAAACTGATTCTGAAAAGAAAGATGAAGAAAAACAAATAAAAGACGAAAAGCCTAAAGATGTTGAAAAACCAGAAGATCATAAACAAGTTGATGAGAGGAAGGATGAAGAACCAAAGAAAGATGAGGAAGAAAAGTCTAAAGAACTTTCTCTCACAGGTGCCCTTGGTGCTGCGCTTCTCCACAAAGATGATGATAAGCCAAAGGAAGAAGCCGAAGCTAAACCTTCAGATGACAAGAAAGAAGAAGCAAAAGAAGGAGAAGCTAAACAAGATGATGAAAAGAAAGAAGAATTGAAGCCGGAAGAATCTAAAGAAGAAGAAAAGAAACCACAACTTTCAGTCTATGGTGCCGTCAGTGATGCACTTGAAGGCAAGACTGCTTCTCGCGATCTCGAAGCTGAACAAAAACCCTCAGATAAATCAGCAGAATCAGAAAAGAAGTCAGAAAATGCTGATGAACTAAAGAAGGATGATGATAAGAAAGATGGCGGAAATGATAAGAAGGAAGAAAAGGCTGAAGAACCGAAGAAGGAAGAAAAGCCAGATCTTTCACTTACTGGAGCCCTCGAAAAGGCAATTGAACCAAAGCCAGAAGATAACAAAGCTGATGAACCTAAGAAGGAAGAAATTCGAGAAGATAAACCAAAGGAATCTGAGAATAATGAAGTTGAAAAGAAGGAAAACGCAAAAGAAAATGATGATGAAAAAAAGCTAGAAGAAAAGCCTAAATTAGGAATATTTGGCGCAGTCAGTGATGCCCTTCAGTCACATGATGCCAAGGCTGATGATAAGAAAGATGATGCACAAAAACCAGAAGAAAAGAAAGCCGAAGAAAGAGAATTAGAAGCTCAGAAACAAAATGAAAACAAAAATGACAAAAAGAAGCCAGATGAGAAGAATCAAGAAAAATCAGATGGTTATAAGCCAAAGCTGAGCTTGACTGGAGCTGTCAGTGATGCTCTTGATCCATTAGACCAGAAGAAAGACGAAGGTAAAGCTGATGAGAAGAAAGTTGATGAGCCCAAGACAGAAGAAAAATCTAAGGAAGATGAAAAGAAAGATGAAGAACAGCCAAATGAAAACAACGGCGCTTTAGGAAAGGCTATACTTGGAAATGAGGAAGAAAAGCCAAAGACAGAAGAGAAGCCTAAAGATGATGAAAAATCTAACGAAAACAATAAAGATAAAGAAGAAGCGAAGCCAACAATCTATGCTGCTGCCAGTGATGCACTCAGCGATAAGAAGGATGAAGAAAAACAAATAGAAGACGAAAAGCCTAAAGATGTAGAAAAACCAGAAGACCATAAACAAATTGATGAGAAGAGGGATGAAGAACCAAAGAAAGATGAGGAAGAAAAGTCTAAAGATCTTTCTCTCACAGGTGCCCTTGGTGCTGCGCTTCTCCACAAAGATGATGATAAGCCAAAGGAAGAAGCCGAAGCTAAACCATCAGATGACAAGAAAGAAGAAGCAAAAGAAGGAGAAGCTAAACAAGATAAGGACGAAGAAAAGAAGCCACAACTTTCAGTCTTTGGTGCTGTCAGTGATGCACTTGAAGGTAAGACTGCTTCTCGTGACATCGATGTTGAACATAAACCATCAGATAAACCAGCAGAATCAGAAAAGAAAGACCACAACACAGACGATGAATTAAAGAAAGCCGATAATAACAAAGAAAGTGAAGAAAAGAAAAAAGATGATAAGAAGGAAGGAAAGGCTGATGAGCCGAAGAATGAAGATAAGCCTGATCTTTCACTTACAGGAGCCCATGAAAAGTCAATCGAATCAAGGCCAGAAGAAAAACAAGCCAAAGCTAAACCAGAAGAAAAGAAAGATGAATCTCAAACAGAAGAAAAGAAGAAGGAAGATGCTGCTAAACCAGATGAAGAAAAGAAAGATGAATCTCAAAAAGAAGGAGAGAATAAGGAAGATGAAAAGAAGGACGAACAGTCTAATGAGAAAAAGCCAAAGCTTAGCTTATTCGGTGCTGTTAGTGATGCTCTTCAACCACACGAAGAGAAGAAAGAAGAACCAATGCCAGAAGAAAAGAAAGTTGATGAGAGGCCTAAAGAAGCTGAGAAGAAACCAGAAGAAAAGAAAGCTGAAGAGATGCCAAAAGTTGAGGAAAAGAAGGTCGAAGAGAAACCTAAAGAGCAGCCAAAGAAGACTGAACAGAAACCAGCTCCTAAGACTGAAGGAATTTCTCTCGTCGGTTTGTTCGGAATTACTGCTTCTGATGAAGAGAAGCCGAAGCAAGTCCCACCGCCACCAAAGAAGAATGATGAACATCCATCAGCTTCTGTTTATGATTTATTCGGTGCAAAACCACAGGAACCAGCTAAACCGCTGATAAAACAAGATCAAAACAAGCAGCAACAACAAAAACATGAACCACAGAAGAAGCAACAAGAGCAGTCTAAGTCGAAATACGAAGAAGACGATGATGTAGGACCCATATCATTCATGGATGTTATCAGCAGACAGTTCGGAGCACCTCCTCCACCTCCAGCATCATCGAAGCCACGCGAGATCAAACCAAATCAGCAGACAGAGAAAAAAAGTCCAAGCACTGAGAACTTGAAGGACGGAAAGAAAGAAGAAAAGTCAAAGCTTTCATTCTTTGCAAATGCAGAAAAGAATCCAGAAGACCCAAAAGAAGAAAAACCTTCTTCAACTGAAACAAAAGTCCCAGCAATTCCAATAGGAAAGGAAGTCAACTCAGATAAACCAAAATCTCATAACCAAGCTTCTCCAAAAGATAAAAAGCCAGAATCTCCTAAGAAAGACGCAAAACCATCTCCTAAGGACAAGAAACATGACTCTCCTAAGAAAGAAACCGGAAAACCAACTTCACCAAAAGATAAAAAGCCCGAATCTCCTAAAGATAAGAAGCTAGATTCACCAACAGATAAGAAACCAGATTCACCAACAGATAAGAAACCAGATTCACCAAAAGATAAGAAACCAGATTCACCAAAAGATAAGAAATTAGATTCTCCTAAGGATAAGAAGCCAGAATCTCCGAAGAAAGAAGGAGAAAAACCAGCATCACCTAAGGATAAGAAGACAGAAGAGAAGAAAGATGAAAAGCCAAGCTTATCACTTTCAGAAAATCTTGCAAAACCATTAGAAAAACCAGATTCACCTAAGAAAGAAAAATCATTATCGCCTAAATCTGAGAAACCATCCTCACCAAAAGATAAAAAGCCAGATTCACCTAATAAAGAGAAAAAGTTAGATTCGCCAAAGAAAGAGAAATCTCCAAGAGATGAGTCTCAGCAAGAAAAAACAAAGGCTAAAGATGTCGAAGAAGACAAGAAGCCTAAAGTTTTAGCTGTTGAGAAGATGTCTGACACAGATGAACCTGCTTCACCAAAGAAAGAAAAATTAGATTCACCGAAAGATAAAAAGCCAGATTCTCCGAAGAAAGAGAAACAAGCATCGCCAAGAGGCTTGAACCAAGAAAATACAAAAGATAAAAAGCCAGAATCACCGAAAGAGAAGAATCCAATCTTGTCTCTTTCAGGAGAAATTGCCAAAACACTAGACAATAAAGGTTCACCGAAGAACTCAAAGCAAAACTCTCCAAGAGAAGCTAAGCCAGGTTCGCCGAAGAAGGAGGACCAGAAAGAGTCATCACCAAAGAATTCGAAGAAGAATTCTCCAAGGGATGAAAAACCTGATTCTCCGAAGAAGGCAAAGCCGGTTTTAGCTTTGTCAACAAACATGATGAACACACTTGACAGACCGGAATCTCCAAAAAAGGATAAATCTCCAAGAGACGAATCTCAACAAGAAAAAACAAAGATCAAAGATGTCGAAGAAGACAAGAAGCCGAAAGTCTTAGCTGTTGAGAAGATGTCTGACTCAGATGAACCAGATGAAAAGAAGAAAGATGATCAACCAAAGGAGAGAGAATTCAAGCCACAGGATAAGAAAACAGAAAGGCCGAAACTTGCTCTTATTGCTTTAACCTCTCACGAAATTGAGCAAGTTACAGAACCAGAGAAGCAAGATGACAAACCAGAAAAGAATGACGAAGTTAAAGCCAAGGAATTCAAGCCCAAGACTCTTCAACTCAGCTTAAACAAAAATGTTGTAACAGTTGACGAAGAAAAGAAGAAGGACAATGAAAAGCCACACGTTAAGCTCACTATGACACCAAATGTTGACGAAATCTTCGCTCAAAAGGCAGCTGAAGTCAAACCACAACAACAACAACCAAAACAGCCACCAACACTTTCTCTTTCATCCAGTTTCGTTGACAAACCAGAAGAACCAGAGAAAGCCAAAGAACCACCACAACTTTCTGCTTCATCAAATATCGTTGAATTACCAGCGGAACCTGAGCAAGTTAAAGAACCACCACAACTTTCAGCTTCATCGAATGTTTTAGAGTTACCTGAAGAACCTGAGCAAGT
>MRSU01002409.1:0-38951 GCA_008369845.1 Trichomonas gallinae | reverse complement strand
TACTTACTCCTTTCTCAACCTTAGTTAAAATAATACTTTACCTTATGACTCTCACTGGTGTACTGTTAGTCGCCAACTATTTGTGTTGTGTAAAACTTTTGCACCATCAACATTCGTCCGTTAAAATAAGGTTATTAGTTTCCATACCTTTGACAACAAAATAATTTACGGGTAAATATATAAATTGCAAGGAAATTCGGTGTGTATAACTTTTTCTCATTACATTTCTAACTTACAAAATGCGTAACTCACTAAATTTAAATGAAAAATTTATATTATCTAGATATAGTGCTTTTAAATAAAGATATACATTTAACAGACAAAAATAACAAAATATTTAGTATACATTCATGATAAAAAACAGAAAAAGCGCAAAATTGATTAATTAAATACGTTAAAATTAGGCATTTGAACAAAAGATCCACCATATCCCTCATCATCTTCATCAGAAGTAAGGTTTCCTAGCTTGAATTCTTTCCTTCCTTTTGTTGCATAATATTCATCATTCAATTTATCGGCAGAAACCTCTTTATAGCCAATAATCCTTGTGGTATATACAAATAGATTTGATTCTGCTGTTAATCCAAAGCCTAGAGTGTTGAATTCTTCGTCTAAAATGATTTGTTTTGTAATAGGGTGAGAAACCCACATCAAAAAGATTTCTTGTATTGGATCAAGCGTCCATGGAATCAAATATACGCCAACATTGACTCTAGATGATGGAAACATTCGATGAATTTTTGATGAAATTTTTCTTGTTTCCATATCAGTGTCTTTCTTAATCAGTTTGTCGCAATATCTCTGGGCTATTTCACACCATTGCAATGAGATAATAATTGGCTTTAAACCTTTGTATTTTCTATAATCATTTAAATATTGCAAAATTTTGCAGGCAAACGGACATGCTAAGTAATTTTTCGGTATTTTAATTTTAACAAAATTGCAGTTTGCTAAAAGCAAAGCGCATCCAACTTCTTTTTCACTAATTGAATCATATAAAAACGAAACATGAGTAAATTCATTGAGAATAACTTTCGTGTATGTTTTGCTGTCTTGTACAATCTTAAGAAAATCCTCAATTGGCGGAATTTCGGTTTTTGGAATAGATTCATAAATAAAATCAGCTTCTACGCATTCTTCGAATAAATTTTTAACTGATGATGCTGATAATTGTGTCATTGCAGTTGTCTTTTGTTTTTTAAGACCCAAAAGGATTGATGCTGGCGAAATTGTCATAATCAGTGGATTTAATTGATTTTTTCTTCGAAATGAATTGACAAATCTGCCAGATATTAATATTGCGTCCTTTTTCGATATCTTGGATTTAAATGTAGCGAATATTTGCGTACAAAACCAATTTCCATTCGCATTTTCTGCAACTCCGATTCCTGTATGTGTGTAATCTCCTTGTATACGCGAAAAACTAGTTGCTTTTTTAAGCCATGTGAGCATAATTGTCTTTCCTGGATCATCACAAGGATCACAAGATGCGATATTTTCCGAGAATGCTAGCGCGAGGGGAACCTGCGACTCCCTTATTTGATAGTTCGAGTGGCCAATAGGTACATCACGTCTTGACATATCAATAGAATGTGTGCCAGCGAGAAAAGAGAGCTCTTTGCTAAATATAAGGGATTGCAGACCATATTTGGCCCTCGTCTGGTTGACAAGCTCGAATATCCTGCGGAGAACTCGCTCAGGTTGATTGAGAACTCCGTTGGACATATTTTTAAAATCTCAAATCAAAAAAAGTGCCAATAATTTTTAAAAACGTATTTTTTCAATATTTTACTTGTCAGATTTGAATATTTACATAATGTATTTGACAAGTAAACTAAACCTATTTTGCAAAAAATGTTTTTTTAACATCAAAATTATTACAACCTTTATTAAATCTTTATATAACAGTAGAATAAGCGTAATTTCCTTTGAAACATGCTTCATTAACTAAAATATTATGTTTTTGCGTTTGATATCTATACTTTTCATATGAGAGCTTGGATTTACATAAAATTTTGGAGATTTAAGTTATAAATAGCTCTAAAATGATTATTGCAGAAAATATTTTTCATTCAAAAATTAATATTAAACAAAAAGCTTTTGGCTTCTATAAATCAATAAATATTCATGTAGTTTATCAGTATCTAGTTACCAATTTAATTATATTCTGAATGTTCGAAATATTGAAAAACGTCTTGAGATAAGCATTACAGAATTAAAATTTACATGAATACAAAGTAAATGAAAACAACTGTCTAAGTTTCTTGCCTTGAAATGGAAATTAATCAGAAAAATTTGTCAAATTCGTTTTCATTAATTAATTATACAAACAATCAGCAAAAAAATAATCAAAAATAGTACACTGGCTCTGTTGGAGTTTCTTCAATCCAATCAAGGAATTTCAATGTATCATCAGATTCCATTTCTGGTGCTGGATACTCCTTAAATATTGGCTTCTGTTGCACTATTGGGGTTTCTGGTACCTCTTTCTTAACTTCTGCTTTTTGAAGCAAATTTTTCTGGAATGATAAGTCTGATAAATATTTCTTGGAAATTAGTTGATATCTATACTTACACTGCAAATCCGATCTTCCCTTAACAATATCAGCAATTTTTGTCCAAGATTTGTCTCCATACTGATTAACAGCATGAATGAGCTTTAAATCTTCAATTTGGTTCCATAAGGTCTTATTGATAGTAGGATTTAATGATCTAGACCACCTTTGGCCACATTGGCATCTATTTCTTCCATTTCCAACAAATTGAGAAACTTTTGACCATTCTGATGTTCCAAACTTGTGCACACCAGCAATCAAACGTTGATCTTCGTACTG
Source organism: Trichomonas gallinae (assembly GCA_008369845.1). NCBI lineage: Eukaryota > Parabasalia > Trichomonadida > Trichomonadidae > Trichomonas > Trichomonas gallinae. The sequence continues at coordinate 36,117 of MRSU01002409.1, read as the reverse complement.
TGACCATGATTTCGCCTTTTGTTGGTTATCTTTGTCGAAAGGTATTGGTTCTTCGGATACATTCATGAATATCATGAGTTTGTCAATAGCCTCGCAATTGCCGCATGTCGCAATAGATTTCTGGCAAGCTATATCATAGGGGATAACTCCTGTAATGAAATCATACAAAATTTGCTGCATTTGCGGGAGAATATCCGGTCTGACGTTCTCAAGGAGACGGTCATAAACGACGCCTGTTATCTGAAAATTGCTCAGTTTTTTATCCATTAAAATGAAAAGTGACAAATCATCAAAAATCCTTAATTCTCTTTTTATTCGTTTATTCGCTTTGTTTTCATAAATAAATGCTTATCTCAGTTGCGAAAACCCGAAAATATTATTAATTCTCAATTTTAATTCAAACAGACTCATAACCTTTTGTAGAATAATTGCACTCCTCTTATAAATGCATTTGAACGTTTCCAAACTAAAGAAAAAAGAAATAAAATTAATTTAATAGAAAGAAACAAATAATAATAACATGGTAGAATAACAAACAATAATATAAAAATGGGTTTTTGCGAAACAGTTGGCATTGGTATCGGTAAAAAATATATTTGAGAAAACAATAATCTAGTGTAATGACCTTAATTTGTGTAATTTTTGATATCTAGTTACAGCATTGTTTCACTGAATTCATCGTCTGAAGAGTTATATTCATCAGCATCTGAGAATGCTTCATACATATACCTTAAATTAATGATATTAAGAGCCTGTGCCTCCCCGCTTTCATCATTTTCATCATTGATGACCATGTGCAGCTTAACGATCTCGCAATAATCAGTGCAGGATGACATTAATAAAAAATATGCTAAATTTTCAATGTGTTGTCTGAATCAGGTTTTTTTATTTTCACAAAAACGTGAAAATATTGTTTTTTAAAAGTGTATAGAACAGAATAATCGAGTTATTTTTCAATCACTCTAACGTGCTATTTCTGTTCTCAAAAATTCAGAAAGTTATTTGAAAAATTAACCTTTTTTTATAATCAGCTTCGTTCGCTTTGTAAATGTGTGTGATAATGTGTAATAATGGTATTCTCATTATCAGCTTTTTTATGGAATTGATAACCCGTAATTTCCCACTTTTTGTTGATCTTAACGCGTTTTAGCTAATCGCCATGGTGTATATAGTTATATTAAACATGCAAAACAGTTTCAATATTTTGAGAGGTGACAAATAATTGAAAGAATTATGATTTTTCATGAGCATTGGCATCTCATCGTTAGAGTGTTGATATATGTGCTATTGTTTATTACTTTATTTATCTTAGTTCCGATAATTTGCATGATTTTAACAGTTGGGTCAAAAATCGCAATGATTTAAACACTATGAGCATATTGCATCAATCAAATATAATTTGAAATTTGCACTACTATTGAAATAAGCTATTAAATTGCGCTATTAATGTAGATTTCAGATTTTCATAATCTGAAATTTTCCAAAATAGATAATAAGAAGACAATTCAATCATTATTGAAATTTATGGATATAATTAAGTTTGAAAACTGATTGCCTCAAGTAATAAGTCAATATCCATGTGGCCGAAATCTATTATTACAAATAAGCTAGCACCATTTGTTATCTAAACTATTTACTCTACTATAGCACCATATTTGTTGTTTATCCTTAGATTCTTTGATATTTATAACGAACGTAAGGTAATATATCTATTTCTCAAATAAAATAAAGCTTATTCAATCATATAGGATAATTTAAAGTATCTTGTTGAGTTTCAGCATATGTTGAAAGATATCAAATTTTGCAAACAAAATATTGATATATTATTCATTTTAAGCAAAGGGAATAATATATACAGATTGTATCTGTCTGTTTGTGGATAGATATGCACCAAAACCTCAAGAATTTCAATTTCAGGAAATTAAATTCTGATATTTTTGACGCAATTTGTTGATATTTCGCTTTACTATAAGCTATATATGATATATTTGCATGTGAAATCGAGTGTCAACAGATTGAAAAATAAAAAGGGGAGAAAGGATCCACCCCCTCATTTTACAAGTCGACTTTTTAGTGAAAAACACGCTGCTATTGTATAACAAAATGAAATCGAAAATGATTATTTTTAAAAAGTGTCACAAACATGAGAAAGGTTAAAATCATTCTTCTCGGCGATTCTTGCGTCGGCAAGACGACACTTATTCACAGATACATCTCAGATGAATACAGAAACGATTTCAAGGCAACATTGGCAACTGACATCACAACCAAAGTCCTGACAAGACAAGACGTTGATGTAGAAGCGAATATTTGGGATACAGCTGGTACAGAGAGGTTTAAATCTATTGCAGCAACGCATTATCGAGGAGCAGACGCTTGTATTTTAGTTTTCGATTTTACTTCTTTAGAAACTTTCAAAAACGTTAAAAACTGGAAGGAGAGTGTTATAAATAGCGCTGGAATTGAAAATATCGATACATTTCCATTCATTGTCGTAGGTAATAAATTTGATATACAAAATGAGATCCAAATTGAACGTTCAATTGTCGAGGAACTCTGTGAAAAGAATTCTATGAAGTTTTTCCCAGTCAGCGCTAAAACTGGTGAAAATGTCAAAGAAGCATTTGAATATGCAATAGATACAGCTTTGTTCCAGAAGAAAACTCCGCCAGCAGTCAACATTGATACATTAGAAACGAAATCAAAGAAATGTTTCTGTTAATTCGATTTCATTTTTATTCAAGGTTTATTATATTCATACTCTTCCTTTCAATATCAATACTACATCTTCAAAATCATTACGAATGTATTTTCATTTACAAAAACAAGGATTTCAATATTTGCACTTTTTAAATCACCTCCAAATTGTTATTTTATCATTCTAAACTGTTTATTATTTATGCTATCATTGATCCTGGCTTCTTTTTAATCATATTTTTATCCGAATAGATCAATCAAGGAAACATGCATGTTTTACAACCAAAACAATCATCTAAACTTCATTTTACGACTTTCTTAATAAAGTTTTTTCTATTTTTCCATTAATATGACAAAAATATTTTATAATTTTTCTAAATTATTGTTTTATAGAGAAAGCAAATGGTTTATAACTATTTCGCATTCATTTGTCATATGTTTAACTTAGATAATCAATATAAAAAGAATGAAATTTCAAAACATAATTATTTACGAAAAACAAACACGATTTAATTGATTATTCTGAGAAAGCGCCGATTGGTTGCTGGTAGATACGATTTCTCAATATTGGAGAAGATATTGGTGATGATGCCTGGGATGAAGAACGAGAAGATTTTCTGGACCAGAGTGGAGAAGGTGTAGCTCCAGCATCTGAAAGAATCTCATAAGCTTCTTCGCGCGCACCAATTATCGCTTTATCAATCGGTGTATATCCTGATCTATCATGTGATGAGACTGATGCACCGAGTTTGACAAGCATTCTGATGACAGATGTCGACCCATGTTCTGTGGCAACTGCAAGTGGTGTCTTGCCGTAGAATGAGTCGCGGTCAATATAATTTTTATCTGATAATTCTTTAACAGCCATATCAGAGTCTGCAGCTGCTGCAACATGGATTGGAAGAGCTCCATGAAGTGTTTCGCTGTCAACTGGCAAGTATTTTGAGAAAAATTGAACAACATCAGAATTGTTCGATAAAGCTGCAAAATGAATGCAATTTCTACCAACAGTATCTGTAACTCTTACATCAGCACCATGATTGATCAGGACTTTTGCTGCTGCAATGTTTCCTTCTGATGCGGCAAAAAGCATTGGTGTCATTCCTTGTTGATCTTGGAGATTTGGATCACATCCATGTTTGATAAAGTAGAATGTTGATAAAGCATCTCCTTGTTCTGCTGAATAATGGAGTGGTGATCTACCATTACGGTCAATAGTTGAAATTTCTTTAAAATTCTTGTATATCAAACGTATAGTCTTAACATCGCCACCCATTGCTGCAAAATGAAAGATGCTCCATGAATTACGTGTTTTGATCTTTAATCTAGCTCCGCAACTGATCAAGTAGCCAACTAAAAGATTATTTCCACGCTTTGCAGCCATGCAAAGTGGAGTTGCACTGTCATTGCTGCGTGCATTTATGTTAGCATCATTTTCGAGTAAAATCTGAGCGATAGATATATCGTTTGCATAGTGCAATGGGGTAAAACCATCTATATCCTTTGCATTTACGTCTGCATCTCTTTCGATTAAGGACTTAACAGTTTCGCGAGAATTAAATTGTACGGCAATATGAAGAGATGTTCGCAATTCATTATCCTGGTTAAGTTTCTGATCGTATAAATCGCACATCGTTTCGACAATATACGACTTATTGTTAGCTGCTGCAAAATGAATTGCATCAAGTCCTAATTCATCACAGTTTGTGAGTGAACAGCCTGTACCCTTCATATACATTAGGCAGTTGTATGACCCGTAGTATGCAACAAAAGCAACTAGTGTTGGTCTGTGGTGGAAAATTTCATCGAGTTGTGATGGTGGAGGCAACAAAAAGAAGCCTTCTGGGGCCTCTTCTTTGAGCATTTCCACGTTATCGTGTATGAGCGCGTCAATGACACCGTCCATTAGTGAAAATAGAACCTACTTCCTCCTCGATGTAAACACGAGGAATGAGCAACTTCACTTTTTCCTTCACTTTTTGACATTTTCTTCACTTTTTGACGAAGTTGTCACTTTTCATTCACTTTTTGCTAGTTTTGACAAATAAATTTTATCCAGTTTGTAAAATGTCAGATTATCAAATTACATGACATCTTATTATTTTTGTTTTAGCATGCCTATGGATTTATATGAGAGCGTAATTGGAAAACTCGACTATTACCAAAATATCGTTGACGACATTAAGTTACAAGATCCTTAGGCTTTTCTTATTGAATGAATCCATGTATTGATTTACGTTGTCCAAAGAAAAGTGTGGAAACAACGAACGGCTGAGGCAAATCGTTTCAAATCCTGCATGAGACGTATTATACCCCACCAGGTACTGTCTATTTTCTAGAATCAAGAATTAACCAAAAATGATAAAAAATAGACAAGGAAATGCAAATAAATATTATCAGATTGGATATTATTTTGTTGGTGATGAAATTGACTTTTTCATTGATTGAAGATCAGACTTGAAATCATTGACGCTCATTGTTGTCATCGATCGCAAGTCAATGTTGCTCTGAGGTTTTTCATTCAAGAAGAATTTTTTCTGGTGTTTTGTTTTAGATTTAACTGGAACATTCTCCTGTATTTGATTAGTTTGTGATGATAATTTAGTCAAATGATTTTGTAATTCATTCTTTTTGTGCCTGACTTCGTTGTATTTGGATTTGAGATCTTTAAACCTTAGATGTTGTTTTTCACTGAAGGCGAAAATCTGCTGATTCTTTGCCTTCTCTCTTTCATACCTATCATTGACGACATCATAATCTGTTTTGGGAACCATGCTTTCATTCTCTTTCTCCAGCACAGCAATTTTTTTCACGTAGTTTGAAATTTCGTCTTTGTAAGCTTTTGCATTCGATGAAATTTCTTCGATTGTTTTTTCATTGTGTTTATTTTGATTGATGAACTCGTTGACTGTTTCTTTAACAAGAGAATCATTCTTTCTCACTTCTTCTATACAACTATCAATCCTGTCTAGAATGTTATACCTTGTTGGTGGAGAAACAAATGTTAAAATCATCATTGGATCAATTTGGTTTTTTGTTTTGTTTTTAATCCTGTTGATAGCGACCGAGAAAATTATTACTGTATGCAATGAAATTTCATTTTGTCCTTTTCCATCAATGATGTTCAGTAGCTTCTCAACGCGTGTATTTAAATTTCTATAATGTTGTGTTGTAATGCATGAAACTTTCATGTGAAAATCTCTGGTTGGTTTGTTTAACGCGTATTCTTCCAATTTTTGGTTTGCGGACTGCAAAAGCTGCTCTTTGTGTGCGAGTTGTGAGTCTAAAGTCTCTTTGTAGGCATTGAAACTGTGTTCTATCGCTGAAGTTTCTTTGTTTGTTTTTGCAAACCTTTCGAATAATAAATCTCTGTCCGATGAAATTAACTTTAAGTCGTTGAGTTTCGATATAAGAAACTCAACTAATTCGTCCCAATTCATGTCGAAATCTATGTTCCTGAACTGTGAAAGAATCAAGGTCCTTATGTCATTAAACATCTTGGATTTCTCTTTCGTTAGATTTTGCACGGTTTTGTTTAAAGTCGAATTTTCTTCATATAAATTTTTCAAAGATTTTTTATCTTTCTCGAAAACGACTTGGAAAACAGTTTGTTGCTTCTCTGCGAGTAATTGCGATAGCTGGCCTGAAAGTCTAGCGTTATCTGACTTTATTTCATCACTTAGCTCGATGTAATGTTGAAGCTTTCGCTCGGAAATTTCTACTTTTTGTTGCAATGTCAAATTTTCATGTTTTAATTCTTTGATTATTTTGTTGAAGTTTTTTGTAACACCTTCGTGTAGTTTTGCTTCACCTTCTGCTTTTGCTGCAAGTTCAAGTAGAGCTTTGTTTAATTCTATATTTTTTGATTTGATTAAATCGATTTCTGCTAAAGTAATTTGATCATCTTTTTGGAAACTTTTTAATATTTTAACTTCGCGCTTTTTATCTGCTAATTCTCGTTTTAAGTCTGCAATTTGATTATCATGTTGCTCTAATTGAGCAGACAATCGATCATTTGTTTCATTTGATTGCTTTAAAATGTTTGTAACATCAACAAACTGGGCAGAAAGATTTGTAAACTCTTCATTTAACTCAAAAAACTTGTTTTGAAGATCTAAATACATAGATTTAAAATCGTTATTTTCTTCATCATTGGAAGAAGAATCAGCGTTGGTTTCAACTGATTCTTCTATCGATTTATACATTTCTTCGTATTTGCTTTGAGGCGAAGATGATTTATTTGAAAGTTCGTTATTTGAATTATTCGATAATTGTTGCCTTAGCTTTATATTTTCTTGTGTTAGGAGCTCATAATCTTGTTTAAGCTTGTTAAATTCGTCATATTGATGAGATTTGAGACGAAATATTTCGCTTTCTGCTTTCAGAAGCTTTTCTTCGAGATTTTTATAGCATGTTCGATACATTATCAGTTTCTTTATCTTTTTATAATAAGGATCTCCATGATCAACAAAGTTTTCTGGATCAGCATTTTGCGCCGAATCCATTGATAAGAAATGAATTTTGAATTATAACAAAAGTTATTGTTCTTTAAGTTTTAATTATATTGGTCATGAATAAAATGTCCAATTTTAAAATTTGATGAAAAAAATATTATTATATGAAATTAAGACTGTTAATTGTTATAACATCATTGCTTTATGCATAAATTTGCTATTGGTATGTAAAAAATTCCTTAAATCATAGATATGAAAATAACTTAAATATATAAGTTATATACTACAAACAACTGCATTTGAAAATGCCATATAATTGATGAACGAGCATATTACAATGTAGCAATAACATAATATTAATAATAAACAAATTCCTGAATCTAATAGTGATTTTAGCTGGCCATAAATGATTGGAACAGCCAATACATGGAACCATTTATGCATATCTTGATCTGAAATCATATATTCATATTTGCATCGAATTTCAAAATCAGGAATTATTTCAGATTATATCAGCTGATGAAAATAGCATAGTCATGATGTCCTTAGCTCAATTAATGAGTGTCATAAGTTAATCATAATTTCTTCGATTTGCAGAGAGGTGGATTTAGATATCGTAAGTCATTGCGGTGTTTCTGCTTAGATATATGTAAATTAGTTATTTATCATCAAGATTCAACTTTTCCACGATGGTCAGATGAATTCCTGGAACTAATCTTGCAAAACTAAATCAGACTGAAAATATGAACGACTATTGATATTATTAACTGATTAGTGGAAACCAGAGATTCCCTGCCTCATGGAAAAAAATTGTTGAAATAAAAAGCAATGGCATATCAATTTATTGATGATATATTACATATGATACCTTTCTGAGTGATTCTTGATTTGTTTTTTTGTTAAATATCCATTCAATTTCAAAACTATTGTCGGTAAATCATTTCTATGAGTTTTTGTTATGTTAATCATCTGGATAACGGATAGTCTAGATCAAATACATGAATTAACCTCGATGATACCTTTACTGAAATGGATTTCAAAAAGCAAAACTTAGGTTTAGCATTAAATTCGTGGAATATATATGAATGTGATGACAAAAGTATATTGAGGATGAAAACTGTTTTACGTTCTACTCATAAAATTGCAATAACATTATTGAAAGGTACTGTACGTTTAGAATTTTATAATGTTTACATCAGTTTTGAAAATAAATTTGAATTAATACGCCATCTTAATTATAGCTTGTGGTAGATAATATTGTATAAAAATTGAAAAAGATCAGACCAATTTTTTATATGATTCGATAGTGCAACTAGCATATATGAGGGTATACGTAGCTTAATAACTTGATTTTCCGGTATAATAATGTAATATTTGATTCGATTAATCGATTTCAAAGGAAGAATGCGACGAAAACAATAACCTGGGAATCTAGACATGCAAGAGATATTATATTGGTTATTAAATTCTCGTAAAAGCGGCTTTCAGTGAATGTTGGTCGATTTGCAAAAGAAGAGAAAAAAAAAGCAGTTTATTTGCCAAACGATGAAATCGGGGAAATCACATGGGCTATGTTTAAGCCAAATGTACTATGAAAAGCTAATGTTTTTCTGTTCTGAAAATCGAAGAATTTCAGAATCTGTTAATACTGATTATTTTGATAGATTTGAGCTACTTGTAAATGGCAGATTGCGGTGTACAAGCTTAATTTTATCTGTCTTTAATGGGTGGCGGAATCCTAAATTTGAAACGTGCATTTTATTCAGACAATGAGATTTATTTGATTTTATCGAGAAAAATGGCCTTGTGAGCTATAAAAAGGACTATTTCACGAATTAGTAGCTAAATGTGAACTGATAATAATTTTGATAAGTTTACATATATTTTGAAAGACATATTTGAGGAAAAACCGTCGATTCTTTACAAATAAATTGTGTGTTTTGTGAGGGTGGTCAATGTGAAACGGATATTTTGCGTTTATTCGAGATCAAGATATGCTAGCTCGGTGTTCCTCGCAGGTCATTGATACCGGAATCCCTTTGCCAGACTTCTCTGAGTGCTCGGATAGCGATTTTGTTTCTCTGTCTCCTTCGCCAATGGCTATAGCACCATCAGATTCATGCGATTTTGGAATGACAATGGGATCGTCACCCTGCAAGACTGTGACACCACAGCAACTTGCCGAATTAATTGCTGACCCTCACTCTGGTGGGTTTGAGCAGGTTATCATTATCGACGCCAGATTCGAATACGAATTCAGGGGCGGGCATATCATTGGTGCAAGGAACGTAAGGTCCAAAGCCCAATTATACGGTATTTACGATCGTTACAGAAACAAACATTACTGTATCGTTTTTCATTGTGAGTTCTCTCAGAATCGTGGACCAACTTTATTGAGATTGTTCCGCGAGTATGATAGACATCATAATGACTACCCTAATCTTTCTTTCCCAGACATCTATTTACTTGAAGGCGGATATCGCCAATTCTACGACATGATGCCAGATTTGTGCTATGGCAAATATATACCAATGCGCGATGAAACATATGTGAATAATGGCGAGCTGAGGAAGAGTCATTCTTTCTTTATGAAGGAGATGCTCTCTCAGAAGAGATTAGTACGTCCACCACGTCTCTTAACCAGATGCAACTCTCAGACGATTGATACATGGTCGATTTTCGCAGACGCAGCATCAGCCACGTTGCCGTCAATCACAGCTTCAAAGGACGCTTCGATGGACTTCGTTCCTTTCACTCAGTCTCAAATATACTAATGAGGTAAGCACTGTTTGGTTCGGTTGTTTATACTCTTCGTATATTTATGTTTTTTTATAATTCTATCCATAAATTAATAAATACACTGTTTTTATACCATTAAATACACTACATCTTTCGTTACTCGAGCTTCCAATGTCACTGATATCGAATTCCCTTATTCTCATGTTTTTCCTTTTTTCGTCATCCTCGTGGAAAATAGCTTTAGTTAACCATAGGTAATCTAAATAAAGCGCCGGCTCAAAGCCTTGTTTGAATTACAAACGACATTTTCGGATTAATTTTTTTATCATTTTTTATGCGATTTTATAAAAAACTCGGGTTCTGATCATAAATGGAGATATTGATATCGATGAGAATCCATCAATATTATATCCGCTGTCTATTGTAATGCTAAAAATTCGGATTTTCAAGGACGTAGTTTTCAAACAAATTTTATTAAACAGAAAGACAATAAAATAACATGAAAGATGGAGTCTATAGAAGATCTCAAGGACTATTTTGGGGCTTGGAAATGTAGATCATATCTTTTTGATAATTAACTGTTTGCATATTAAGAGATTGAGGGACAGGATTAACGGTAGTATATTTGCCAGCAGCATTTATTACTGCTGTCGAATTTTCGAGCATGAACCGTCTGTCTTTCTCGACATATGCATTGTCTATCATCAGGTCGATCTTTTGGAGGTCTTCTTTCCTAAGTTCCATGAACTGATCCAGCTCAGCGCGATGTCTCACTTCCAAAGCAAGACACAACTTTTCATATTTCTGATCAAATATATCTTTCTCTGACGTGTCAGCACGATTCTTTAATTCGCGCGCTTTATCACGCATTATGATAGCCTCTTTTAGTTTCGACTGTCTAACAAGTATCTTTGCGGTTTCGATTGTACGTTTATATTCTTCAAGGTTATTATTTGTGAATTTTTCGCGTTCATTTGTCCATTGATTGAGTAAATCTATAAGTTCCTGTTTCTGTCTCGCTTTAATTTCTAAGAATTTCTTGTTATATCTGTTGATTATTCCATCTCTTGTTTTCTGTAAGTTTTCTTCTACTTTACTCTGCATAATTGTCATCTGGTTATCTATTGCATTAGTATCTTCTATATATGTATGGACATTTTTCGCATTTTCGAGAACTTCGTTAAAATTTTTGAATTCATCTATTTCATCTTGATAAAATCCTGCTCTCTCGAAGTCTTCAGCGTCTAATGCTTCATTAAACAGACGTTCTGCTTCTTCAAGTGATTTCGCAGGAATGTAATTATTCTCATCCATATTTTTTGACATTTTTATTTACATGTCAGAAAATGTTTACATTTTTGTTTACATGACAGTTTTCCAATTTTCGTTTAATTTCAAGTTGACCAATTTTGGTTATATTGATTAGTTCTTGTTACTATTATTCCGTTATGAATGTATTAATTTAGGTTTTTGGTGATTCGCAATATATATATTCCTTGAATCAGGTTTAATTCGGTTGGTTCCTTAATATTTATTGTTCACTCATTATTCCTTCATGATAATATATTTTTCATGCAGTGCATTCTAATTATAACTCGGAATCTATGCATTTCCATTCGTAATTCAGTTTTAATTAAATTTTCGAAAACTGTAGAATCAGCTTAGATGAAGTTATATTTATGATTTTTAGGTTGATATGGTTGAAAGAACATTTATATTTTAATACATACTATATTACAAACAAAATTTATTAAAAACAAACAAAAAATATTGGAATACATGGAAATTATTTGGTCCAAAATCTTGGTAATTGTGTGTTGCATGGATGAGTTTGCTTAATCATGCGCAAAATCTTGTAGGAGTTATCCTGCTCAATCGATCTTGCGAGAGAATCAATGTAGTTGATTTTGTTGCAGGTAAACTTTTGTGATCTTCTGTTGGATCCTTCGATGGCATTGAGCTTTAAGTCCATCAAGCGGAGTTTCTCTCTCTCGAGTTCTCTAATGTGCTTGTTATTTGGCTTTGGTGCAACAAAGTAAATGATATCACCATCAATCATTGAGTACTCCTTAAATGTGAAATCTTCAACAACAATCTTCATCTTGTAGAAAAGCTTGCAATCTGCATTCTTGAAATCCTTGAGAACAGCAAGCTTATGGTTTGGGTTAACGATGATGCTCTTGACACCATCAACATTGCTGACAGTCTTGATGCAGAGTGAAGAAGCGCACATTCAGAAATCTATTTTTCTGCTTCACTCACAATTTTTTTGTAATTTCTCTCAAATTTGGCCATCCACAAAATCCCATGCTATATGATGCAATAAGCATATTTCCATCATCAAAAAGTTGCTCACAAAAATTCCATTCAATTCGCGGTTGTTTCATTCAAATTTGAACAATCTCCAATTTTGAAAGAAAGTCGATGAATTGCTCACGATTTTCTCTCTACATCAATACTGTAGTCTTCATACATCAGAAATCATAGAGTCAAACTCTATAACTTCGCCCGATGAAGAATTTTCCCAAATTTATATGTATTATCTCTTCTGGCACTCCACAAATGTCAAAGATTTGGATTGAACAAAAATATGAATCCATTTCAGCATCAAATCAAAAACAACTCTTTTTTGGCGAAAAGTGACATTTAAAATATTTCTTTTTGGCTTAAAATAATATAAATTGAAAAATGTGTTCATATTTCAGAAATAGTTTCTATCGTAAACAATTCAAAATTTGGCACTTTTGAAAAAAATAACCTTTTTCATCGATTTTTTTTTGGCGACTTACCGATCTTTTTAGGATTAGTTATTTGTATTCCAATCATGTCACTCACTACAACTATCGCAATTTCGATTGAACTGTTGTACTCAAATACCTTTCAGACTTATTTTTCTTGACGATTTTCTTTCAATCTTTTTTATTTAACGTGTTCGAACGCGATGATATATAAATAGTGTTAATAGCATCAATAGAATACAATACAGATATAATAGCAGGCCTGTGACCTTAATCTAATTTTCAAGGATTATATCAAGGTATATATATGATAAAAATACTTAATAAATATGTTATATTATATGAGTAAATAAGCATTCACACGTTCTTTTGTAATCTAATCAATGATATAGACGTGAAATTCGACATTCGCTCTTTTGACATAATATGACCGGGATCACAAAATAAATTTTTACATGTCAAAATTGATATTTACGTGACATAGTGTCAAAATTCCATGGAGGAGGATGATTTAGACGTGATATCTGCTGATGATGCCATTGCACAGCTTTCATCCATCGACGCTTTGATCATAGAAGCACGCAATAAGAAGGATACGACTGATATGCAGAAATTAGAAGAGATCTCCAAATTAATTGAAACAAGGAATAAACTTGTTGACAAATTACATGAAGCAAAATCTAGTGAATTCAAAGAGTTTGTCGAATCTCTTAATCTCAAAGCTCTCCACGTTCAGCCTTTTTATGTGACAAACAGAAAATGCAGATTAGGCTCGGAATTCGAACCATACGATGTTATTACAAAGCCACCTCAGAAAAAGAAGATGTTTTCAAAGCCGCCGCCTTGTCATCCCGATCAGCAATTAAACTTCGATATTATTACAAATAGAAAGAAAGATGCAGAGAAGGAACTTATGAAGTACACAAAGAAGCCAATCTTATCTCCGCAAGATCATGCTCATAAATTGAGATTAGAGGCAGAAATAAGTGTTTACAATCAATTCTTGAATCAATAAGCTTCAACTTGCTTATGCAAGCTTAGTTTTCGATCTACAATGTTGTATTGTTATGTTTTTTTAATTATCATTTTAATAATTTTTCGATCGTCTCAAATTTTCAACGAAATCCTGATATATCAAAGCAAAATTCCAATATATGATGATACAAAAGCTATTGTTATGTTTTGTTTAATTATATTGATTTAATCACTAAATTGAAAAGAAAGAAGATTGGAAATGAGAAGATCGTGGTCTAGTAAATGATATATTGTATAGTTTAAAAATGACAAATATTATATTTTTTATTATTAAAAATCATGAAAAGTTTTAATGAAAAATATTCTAGTATTGTCATCAACATTCCATATATGAATGATTTAGAACGAAAAAATATATGCCAGAAATTTTTGATGCTTTTATTAAAAAAATAAGTAGATCTATATGTAAATAACAACTTCACCGTTTCTACGAAAGATTTTTTTTGCAGAGCTTTTAATGGAAAAATCGAAGTTGGTGGCGTCGATTCTTTCACTGACCGTAAACGAAGGACTAGAGTTCGAAAAGCTCGCTGATACTATTAAGAACCAAAATCCACCGAAATTGTTCCCCGTTCTACCTAAAGATCAAAATACGCAGTTAATCAATATGATATTGCAGAAATACAACATGAAAAAGGCACTAAATAGTAGTGAGTATAACTTCTCTTTTAACATTGAGCTCTTAACTGAAGTTTTAGCGAACTTAGTTATTCAGTTACCAAAATGCCCGAATTATTTGCCAATTCTGATCTTCAATCAATACATCTCGTACATAAAAAGCGATTTTCGTGTGAATGAAATGCCCGTTTTGCTTGAAAACTTGCGGTTAATTATGAAATTCACGCCAATTGATGATTATAAACAATACGCAATCAATGCATTCATCGATTTATACAACATAATACCAGAAACATGCACACAATCCGAATTTCATCAATTACTTTCACCACTTTTTCAATTTATCTCCGATTGCACGGAATTACATCCTCTATTATTCCACATTGTTATTAAGATGTTCCAGATGTCTGCTTCTTATCATACAAACGTTTCTAGCTCGATGTTTAATGTTGTCAAAATAACGATTGAGCAATTTCACGACAAAATCTCTATGATGGAAATAGATGTTCTCATCAAAATGCTGAGCGATCAAATTTTGGAATTCCAGATTTCTGTTATACCTTTATTGCATACAATTCTTCAATATTTCAGCAATATCAATTTTGACGGTGTTTTAGATGTCGCTACGACCAAAATAGTCGATGCCATAGGAAAAACACAGCCAATTCTAATTGGTGATACATCAAAATTTTCATCTAACGAAAAAATAGAAAAATCTTTTATTAGACATGATAAACCATCGACACAGATACAAACTTTAATTGATCCAGAGCTTTTGCAGCTAATAAATAATATTACCCAAATAACTAACGCGCATATCGATTTAAGCAACAAATTCATATTAAAGCTCATCATTAAACTCATAAAATCGGAATATTCTGATCCATACACAATCACAAACATGATAGTTTTCACACAGATCTTAAAATGCGTGAAGGATCCTTTAGTTGCATCCGATGCTATTCCCACTCTTCTAAAGTCCATAATTTTCTCACCATGCATGGATTCTCTCGAACCAGAAAAATATGAAATTATTAATTTGCTGAAAAACGAGATTTACACGATTCTATTCTACGGAGAACCAAGCGGAATTTTGTCAGAATTCAAAAATTTGTATAAAAGATCAATACATTTGATGTTTGACGTGATTCACAGAGCAGCAACACGTCAGATACAAATTTCTGATGCTAAGAAGATGGAGATGCATAACTTATTATCATGGATATGGGAAAGACTCTCAAAACTCGAAGATAAGCAATTGTATCATTTTTATCTTTTCGAATTCTTTGATTTCGTTGAGTTTATCCTTGAAAGTGATACTGTCATGGAAGAATTTTTCCAATACTCTCCATTTTACGTGTTTTTGTCGCAATTATTCCATGAACCTTTATTATTCACGAAAATCCTTGATCTTGAAGTGAAATACATGAAAACGATTCGCAGTAACTCCAATGACTTATATAATATGAACGTTTCTCAACAATTAATCAAATTCTTTTTCTTAACCATTGACCAAAACAGAATTCACGCTGCAATTGAGCATATTAAATTTCTAACGGCTATAATGACCATAAATCCAGATAGTGTTACCATCTACAAAGAGATTATTTTCAGAATTTTGCAAAACTTGCCAATAGACTGCACGAAAGAGGATTCCGCCAGTTTCATCCACCTAATCTTCAACCTGTTGGCCATAGGATCAGACAATTTAATCTATTCTCAGCAAATTTTCCATAAAATTGAACAATTCTTGGAACAAACCTTTGATGCTGACATTCCTTGGTTCATCATCCACGACTTACTCAGTGTTTGCGCTGGCAAACCTCTTCCAACACTCAAAACTGTCTTTGAAGTCAAGCAACCGAAATTTTTCGGAATTATTTTAAGAATGACGAAAAATATGAAGAATTTGCACTACGTTGTGTGCATTATCGACATAATATGCCAGAAATACCAGTCAACTCGTTATTCTCTTCATAATAATGGAATTGATTTATTAATCATCGATATTATCAAACATTCAGAGTCAGACCTTCTTATTGACTTATGTATATCAGTTATCAAGAAGATTTCGTCGTCAATTTCATCAGCTGCTGTTGTTAACAGATTTATCTCATTATTAATGCCAGTAAAAGACAAATACTTCCCTAGATACCAAGAAAAGGTCCTAAAGTTCTTGAACGAGATGATCACGGACGCATTAGACCAGCCGCCGTGCGGATTTGTGATTTCGAAGAATTCTGCTCCATATATAACAGGATTCACGGCAGATCAGTTCAGGGACTTTTCTTTCTCGATATGGATGTATTGTACGACAACTGTATCGGATACAGTCGTTTTTTCGATCCACGATTCAGATAAATTCGCGATTTGCTTGTATATGTCGAATGGCTACGCAACAATAGTCGTAGCTGATGGAGACTCGACGTGGGAAGGACCCCTTAAGCTCCAATGCCCAGTAGGCAAGTGGTTTATTGTAAATTGTTCGATTCAGTTTCTAAAATCGGAAACGAACAGCAAAATCATAGCTACAATAGGCCTAGAGGGTTACTTCATTAGACAACTGTTCCAATACCTCGAATTCAAACCCGGCGGAGTAATTCTCGAAATTTCGAACGGAGCAACAACAACAGACAACGATCTGTTAATAGGACCATTCTCAATATTCTCTCCTATACCAGAAGCAGAGCTTCCTTTATTATTTAAGTCTAATCCTCACCAGATGCCTAAGATTCCAAAAGAACCTTTCTTCTTCATGATGCCTCGCAAAGACGGCGAGAAAATATCATTAGCGGTCAATCCACCTTATTCACTCTACTACAAGCCTATCAAGAACACCCAGCCTTTCTCTATTTTGGACGTTTTGTCAGCGAGAATCGGTTATTCAGTTCTTGTTCCGCTTTTTGCTGAATTCGGTTTTGTTTACGAAGACGGAAGAACATTTGACGACTTCGGACTGATATTGATTAACATCATCAAGAACACTTTGATATTAAATAACAGGAGCCAGTCTGAATTAGACACTTCTCACTCTTTCGAAGCGATTTCTTATCTGCTGTCTTCGATTAATTCTCCTGGACATATTTTGACGTTCGACTTATATATATCTTTCTTCAATTTGTCAACATATATAACAAACAAGTACCTCATGAAATCACTCTTCAAGTCCATCATATGCAACTTCTCGTTATGGCATTCGTCCAATGACCAGCGCAAAATATTTAAACACTGGGAACAAGTATTATTCAGGAATTACATAAAAATCGCAAGAAAATGTTTATCATTCGAAGAACTGATGAGAATTGTCAGGACATTTTATTATTACGAGCCAGTGGAGACAGCGCTGATATCAATAAGAGAAATAGAAGTGGACGTGCAGGAAGTTAGAAGGTTATTAATCAAATGCGCGTATTACGTAATATCATATAAACAGTTGGACAACGACATTTCATTTTTAGGCTCCCAAATATTAACAAGTGTTGTTGCTAGACAGCAGAACGAGTTATTGGATTTATTGCTTGCTATTTTAGACTTAAATAACTTAACAGGAGAAGATATAACGAAATATTCTTCTTTGTTAATGATTCATTCCTTGATTTCTACGAATAATTTGGAAACAATCGAAAAAATGTTCAATGTTATGATTAAAATGCACAAGAAATTCGCGATAAATGAAATAACATTAAGCGAACAGTTGTACATGATACTGGAAGAGCTGCCAATTTTATTGATGACGAACGAAGAATTTTTCAACATCGTCTTAAAATTCGCGAAAGAAAATGCAGAATTTTTCTCGTTAGCTTGTTACGTTGCACAAAATCTCGGTCAGTCATATGTAGAGAAAGTCTTCACAGAAGTGGACACGTTCCCTGAATTCGCCAAAGTGCACCATTGGACTGTTTGGCCTTCTTTGGCTTTCTTAACTTGCGGAAGTGAAATGAGAATTACTATAATAGATTTCTTGACGAAATGCGGCAGTGATTTGTGGCTTGATGCATTCGCTGCTATAGAACATATAGGAAGGTCTCTGGGCATCAGTGTAGTACAGCCTGAGCACGACTTTATTTCAAGTATTGCTGCGAGATTGCTTTCACAAGAAATTCCTAATAACAAGAAAAACGTTGACGCTTTTCTCAAAGTTGTCAAATATTTCTTGCTGTTGAAACCGCACGGATACACATCTAAATATCTCGTCAAGAACCAGGCACCAACACTAGTGAATATCAAGCACGAAAACCCATCATACATGAAACAGATCATCGCGAATTTGAGAAGCTTCCAAGGAGATCCGAGCCTCGAAAAATTATTAGATTTAACGATAAAAGACTTGAAGATCCAAAATTCCCTTGCATCAGATTTGCACTTGATCATAACTAATCCGATAGAAAAGCGTCATTTCGGTTTGTTGTTTAATAGCGACGGATACTGGGTCGACAGAGACATTGTAAACATGGCCTTCGAGATTTTCAACAGGATGCCGCTGGAAGAACATTTTGGTCTGATGACAATTCTCGCTGGAATGATCATCAAATACAACCCAGACATAGCCCACAAGTTCGTCAACAAGTACATCATCGTCATCAATCTTTTGCCCGAAATAAACGTCTACAATCACAGAGCATTAATGTCACATCTCCCAACATTTAGAAAGGCAGATCCTGTGACATGCTTCAACAAGACACAGGAAGTTTTAGAGAACTTGTCGACAAAAGACGACCCTGTCGTCAACTTCGGCATGAATTACTCAAACTTCGTCGCTAAATGCAACTCTTCGGCTGAGTTAATTGTCGGATTATCACAAGGCGAAGTTTTAAGGAAAATGTTCAATGCTGCGACAGATCTACTGGAAAGATATTCTCGCTCCAAGTTCAGGTATAGAATAGAATGGCGAAAGCTGTGGCTGAGATTCATAGACGACGGAAGCCCGTGGAGAGACTGCATATCAACAAAGATCGTCAAGAAGCTCAGAAGAGAATATACAGACTGTTTGCCATTCGGTTGTCCGATGAAGATTTTGTCAATCAAAGTTCAGCGAAAAAGCGACAGAATTGTTGCACGCCCGTCCAATCCATTCTACGATGTCTTGGACAACGTCAACGACGAAATACAGTGGAATGAGTGCAGCAGGCACGATTTCGATCCAAGCAGAGATTTCGCGGCCGAACTGATAAACCTCGATCAAAAGAAATCATGCAGCATTTTCGTTTCGAACATTTCTTTGTTCATTTATCAGCCGAATAAGACTTTCTTCCAGATTATGTTCGACTCGATCTCTTCTGTGCTCTTGAAGCCATGGAGAAGGGTAGATTCTGCAGTTGAAGTCGCCACGAAATTCGGAGAATCGTTTTTGTTCAACATTTTGAACAACAGGCTTCCTCAGTTCATCAGCTACGTCAAATCAGCTCATCTTAAGAACTTAGAATTACCGATTCAAGTGCAGCCGAACGAATACCCAAGATACTTCGCGGACACGAAGCTGACAGAAAAATGGGTCAACGCGCAAATCTCGAATTTCGAGTATTTAATCGCGTTGAACAGATTCTCTGGCAGAACTTTCCACTCCACTCTTCAGTACCCTATAATGCCATGGGTATTGAGCGACTACATCGCGGACGAATTCCCGATGAACAACTCTTCTTTGATCAGAAACTTCAACATGAAAATGGGCCAGAACTTGCCGGAGAAAACTGTCGACAACCTTCACATCGCGAAGATGCTTTCGAGGCTGCAGCCGTTCAACACATTAACGAAGGAAAACTTCAACAGCGTGAAAGATGAGTGGCTGAATTCGACAGTCAACGAAATTCCGCCGGAATTTTTCTACTCGCCGGAAATTTTCGAAGGAGTAGAACTGCCGCCATGGGCCCGCACACCAATGGATTTCGTTTATTATCACAGGAAAAACTTGGAAACAGAGGATGTCTCGCAACAACTGCACAAATGGATCGACGCAACATTTGGCGTCGGACAGAAACTCGATGAGTCGAACATTCCGCCGAAAATCATCTTCAAGAACAAACATCCGCAGAGAAACAAGCGCGTGAACACTCAGTACTTCAAGTTCGTCGAGCAGTTCACACAGGACAAACTCATCTGCGCTTTCGTTCTTCACATCACGGACAAAAGCATCAGCGCAGTGGCATTCAACGAAAAAAGCGAGATGATCAAAGTCACATTGTCAGAAAAAGGCCTCAACACTAGCATCGACAAGATCTCGGCTCCTCTCGGAAGAGACAGACTCGCTCATTACGTTTCCTCAAAGCCAAACACATATTTGGTCAACAAGACGGATTCTGACACGATATCGATTGTTTCCGACTCAAATGTCAGCGAACTCAACATGGATTCGTTCGTTTCCTGCATGGATGCAAATGACATGTATTCAGTCGTTGCAGACAACAACGCAATCGTTCATCTCTATTTGTCCGATAATCTCACGAGAACGATTTTCAAGCTGCAGACATATACACAGTCGATCAATGAAATAATCGTTTCGAAGAATTTCCACTCCATTATTTGTTCTACTGTCGACAACACGATTTTGATCATATCCATCACGAGAAAGTCTCTCGCTTTCGTTGTTTCACTCGGCAACTTCCACGCGAAGAAAGTCATTGTTACACAAGCTTTCGGATTCATCATCGCGATTGGCAAAGGAATAATCGATGGAAATGTTGTCAGAAAGATATTCATCATTTCATGCAACGGCCAGATCCTCAAAGAGTTCGAAATCGGAAACAAGATCTCAGCCGTCTCTACTTTCATATCCAATGATGGCTTCGACTACGTGACACTTATCGACAGCTTTGGAAAAGTTTTCGTTTTCGAGGCTTATTGCCCAGAAACAATGAAACAAATCGGAACAATTGGTTCGCGCATCTTGGGAATGAAGTCTGAACAAGGAAGAGTCGTCACTGTTACGGCAGATGGACTCTTAACCATTCTACCTTTTAATATATATTAATATATGTATATATTTGTTATTTTTTTATAAAATAATTTTTGATTTTAATTTTTTTTTGAAAGTTGCTTAACTTTATTATTGTGTATATGTTTTTAAGGTTACATATTAGCCATTGATTTATATATAATTTGGATCTAACGATTTTTTGAATATTCAAATATTATAAAATTGTCAATGTTTTTATTTAAAGAAATCAAGAGAAATAGATGAGAGAATATGATCCACAAAGTCAAAAGGATGATCTGACATATTTTTGTCTTTTCAATTTTCCAAAATAAAATAATTTTTAGATAATAGTAAATAACATGTATTATATATTTAATTATCATGGAAAACAAAGCTTTACAAAACTCAAACAATGCGAAAACTAGAATGCATAGAAAATAGCTTGCAATAGGTTTTCTTTCACGAATATAACGAATTAATCTTAAAATTCAGGTTATTTTGACTTAAATTTTGAAAATAAGTCAAAATAAACGAAATTAAAAAAGTTTTCATCATTAGTTATCATGTAACACCACGGATATTTGATTTTATGAATAAAATAAAAAACATTGTTGGCAAAAATTTGTATTCTAAATTATAGTTTTAAATAAACACAACATCAAACAACAAATCAATCTCAACAAAAAGTTTTGCGCCAAAGCAATTATTGTTGAAATTATAAGAAAAATATTAATCAATCGATGGTACTGCTCGTTTTCCAGAAACATCCACAATATGTAACCAGAAATCATTCCATTGATATATATTAGACCAACGAATGACACGAAATTAATGATACTCTGTTTCTTTGCGTTCTAAAGCAGTTTCTGTCTGATAAACATGGAGCTGGAGTAGTGATACGGCCTTCTCTATGTCAGAAATTCGGCTGGAAAGATCCCAATACGGAGAGTGAAGACCTGATTTTGCCGGAATTTGGGGAAAAATCATTTTTGGAGGATCTGGAGGTAGTGGGTTGTAATAATTAGTCAAAATAACCTTCTCTTTTTGCACTTTATCTGTTGATTCGACGTCCGGGAACTGTCTAGATTTCGTAACTTCCACCTTATTTTGAACGCGCTTGATTTTGACGCAATCCAACTTTGTAGAGATAGGGGATTGGTTCTTTGGTGACTGCCTTCCATCTTTTGTTCCATCTGAATCATTTGATAGGAAAAAGTCAATTTTTGCAGCAGTTTCCTCGGAATGAAGCTTCTCATGGAGATCTATCATGAATGGCTGATTCAAAAAACTTTGAATCATGACGCATAATGCGGGTTTCCTATAATTGAATAATTCGGACGTATCGCAAAGGTTTAAATTTCTTACAA
Organism: Trichomonas gallinae; assembly: GCA_008369845.1. Classification (NCBI taxonomy): domain Eukaryota; phylum Parabasalia; order Trichomonadida; family Trichomonadidae; genus Trichomonas; species Trichomonas gallinae. Next base: position 13,559 of record MRSU01002409.1, on the reverse strand, counting down.
TAGTTCTCATATCTCTAACGGAAAGATAATCTGAGATGATATCCAGTTCGCTGCATGCATCACTATAATTTGAGTCGAACACTGTTGTCAAATTGCGGCAAATTTCATCATATGGCATGTCAATAGAGAACGATATATTTGTTTTTATGCCGCGAGGTTTGGAAATAGCGAAATTTTCCGAAGAATTCATATAATTATTTTGCTGCTCCTTTGTTTGCTGCACCTTTTCTTCACTTCTGGGGCTCGTTGCTACATCTTGAGGCTTATTGATGACCTTGTTCGGATCAGCAAGCAGCATCTGAAATTCCATGAACACAGAAAAATGACGAAGAATTTTTTTTCTTTCAATTTTCTCCAACGAGAATGAAAATGTGACCCTTTTTCATTTGATGTTTTTTTGAAAAAAAAGTTGATTTCTCAAAATTTTTTTTCTGAATTATTGATAAATCCGGAACTTTATTTTATAATGAGTATTTATGTTAGCGAACATTTTGAAGCAAATGTATATTCCGACTCAATTTTTCACAAAAAACATTTGAAGAATTATTAGGTATTCATCAATATATTTCATTTTATTAAAACGTCACTTTTAGACATTCAATTAATATTCTCAAAATTTATATCGAAAATTAGATCATTGATAGACTACAAATAGAATTTACTTAAAATAATTTTTGAATAATAGTCACATTTTAAATGAAAAAATTTATTTCTATTGATTATTATGCGTAATATCAATCTACACATATTCAAAATAATTCATAGCAAATACATTTTCAAATTTAGAATGTAAATATATTGTCTCATCATATATTTATGATACGAAGTTTTTGATAGTAAAAAAAACGTTGGCATTCCTCTTGATCTAACAGTCAATTTCTTTGTATACATTTCTATGTCAATTATATATATACATCTGATTATCATATTAAAAATTAATAAAATAATTCAGTCATGACAATAAAACAATTTTTTTTTTTCTGCTGATTGATTGTTTTTGAAACTTGAATTATGGTAATTCAATCCCATAGTCCACTCGTTTACTTGAAATTAATCAGTCGTAAATCTGTTTCAGTCGTCGCAATATTGAGTCGAAAATATTCTTGGCAGATGAAATTATAAAGGCTGCCACACTATTTACAGACATTAGTGCTATCCATTGACTTAATTTATTTTAATATCAATAGTATTATTTGTTTTTTTTTTCCAGAGCTCAAAATCAAGCGTCATCAATATATTCGTGGATTATACAACTTGCTTAGTCTGAAATCATTAATAAATAATTGGGCCATTAATGGAAAAAAAGATTTCTCCAAAACGAAGCAAATGCAAAAATGACATGTCACTACTTAATAGGCAATGAAATATATCGTTATTAACAGCATTTGCTATGTGAAATCATTTCGATATCTTCAATTATAAATATTTGCTTTCCATATACTATATAGACAGAAGCATATGTTGATTATCAGCTTTATTGAGCTATAAGCTGATTATGCTATATAGCATAGCAAAAGTTATAAATCGTTTAATATTTTTTGCCATGTAATCATTTTATTTGTCGAATATTGAAATGAAGAAATCAAAGCCAATTTATACTTTTGAAAATTGGACATTATATGAAGATGATTACAAAAAGATCACTGATGATGATTGGCTTAATGATGAATTGATAGGTTTGGCAGGAAGAAAGCTCGAAATAATAGCTAACAAAGATTGCGCAGAAAATCATTTAAATGTGATGTTTTATCCACCTAATACACTATACCTTCTTAGAATGATTCAAAAAGAAATGGCAAGCGAAGTTACACAATATTGGAATGTATTTAAAGCAAAATATGTGTTTTTACCACTATATGACTCGGAAAATCGTGCAAGTGAGGGATCTCATTGGAGTTTGATTGTATGGGATACACAATATTCTCCAAATGAAGAAAATAAATTTTACCATTTTGATTCTTTAGGCTGCTCTTCTACAAGAGTTGCGCGAAAGGTGGCCAAACAATTGTGTGAGTATTATGGTGTGAGTGCTCACAGATTTTTCTCGCCAAAATCACCTCAACAAAATAATAACTATGATTGTGGAACGTTTACGATTGCTATAATGGAATATATCGCAAAGAGGATGGATCTCGAGAAAGTTGTTCCAAATGTTTCTCAACAAACAGTTACTCAGCTTCGTCTTGATTATCAAACAAAGTTCATGAAGGACTAACATATTAATTATCATCTTTATCCCAAACAACTTAATTTGCAATCAAATATATATATATTCTTTCAATTTTTATTAATTTAATTGAATTAATAATAATTGCTATTGCTATTTTGTAGTAATCATATACCATCAGAGAATGGTTGAACCATTACATAAAACTAGTTAAAATCAATATTGATGTTTTAAAAACGAAATAGCTGTGTTGTTACAAGCTTTTATTAACTCAATATTTTGTTCAAACGAGAGCATAGCTCATATTCATCTAAATTAAATAGAACTAAGAAAATTTTTGTTTATTCGTGTATTAATTTTATTTCTTGGTTTAAAGACCTCAGGTAATGTTAAACTAGAATCCAAAAAACGACTATTCAATGAACATAGCACTATCTACATGATCATTTTTGATATAAAATAATTTTTTTTGTAAAATGTGCTTTAAAACGAAAAGTTTTATATAGAAGTTTGCATTATAAGAAGAACCCAAATAGATCATTAGCTCCCAAATGATATTTAATTTTTCCCATAATGATTAACTATGTATTTCGAACTCAAAATCAAATATTGGTATTCAGAGCAGCAGCTAAATAGCCATAATATGACCGATTTAGCTTTGATAATTTTGTCATGTAAATTAAGAATATGTCAAAACGAATTCCAGCATGGAGATCAAAAATACTGTTCTTGCTATGATAAATGCTTGCCTAAAAACTGCAGTTTTCTGTTTTGAAAGCCTAAATATAGTCAATTTTTGAATATCAGCGGTTTGAGATTTTATTGGTGGTTCAATTTTGAGAAACCAATGGAAACGTAAAAATCGTTCATAATGTTATAGCTTGTATTTAATGATAAATTTAATTTTTTGCTATTTTTTGTTTCAAAATTATAAAAAACATTTTTTAAAACATATAAACAAATACGAACAAAATTAGAACATGCTTGATGACTGTCTTTTGAGGCACTTCTCTCCGTTTTCCTTGATTATAGGTCTAACGTCATCCGAAGAAGCGCATTCTTCAAGAATGGGTAGAATTTTAGAGAGTAGCGTATCATCTAGAGGAGTACCATTCCATCGATCTATGTAAATTGTATTTTGTGGGTAATAATTTCTCATTTGATAATTATCGTCAACCATAATAACGTGAGAAAGAGGCCTACCAAACTTAGTAAGGTCTTTCTTGCACTTGTGGCCACTAAATTTGCATGAATCTCTATAAAATCTATGCATATGATCTATCTGCGGGCAGAGTGTATCGAGAATCCTCTCTGCATAGAACTGAGTACCAGCTGTGAAAATAAAAACTTCAAACAGTTCTGCAACTTTGTCAAGGAAATCTCTAACATTTGGTCTTAAAAAGACGTATTCAGCGGTATCATCGAATTTCAAGGATTCTACGTCAGAGTGTGGTGGAAAAGTTGAAGTGTGAATGAGTGTTTCATCCAAATCGAGCACAAGTGCTTTTCGTGTATCTGTGACAAAAACTTTATGCGGTGTTACTGGCAATGAGTGTGCGATTCGATCCATTGACAGTGTGGGAAGATCAAGATATGGATAATTCGGCTGGAGAAAAGATCCAAAAGCCATAGTACCTGAGAAGGGATACATTATTAATTTTGAATCTAAAAGGCGGTTTTGGTGTCAGTTTTTTTATCTTTACATATAATCGAGAAATTATGATCACAATGCAAAACTATGTATATGGATAATTCAATGGATCGACAGAAAAATTGAATATCGAAAGTTCCAAACTTTTGAAACATTTCTAATCAAAAATTATCGAATAGGAAAGAGTTATTTGTGGACCAGTATTGTTTAATTAATTTTACTTTCATTGTTTGCTCATTTTAATGTATTCATAAGCAACGCAACATTAAATACACATTTGCACTAAAACTTGTTCAAACAAATCAAGTTTTCAGAATTGAATAAAAATTTACTAATTGTTTTGAACTCAGACTCCGACAGTTGAATTTGAGATTAAAAATAATATTAACAACATTGTTATTTAGGGAAATTGTCATAAAATTTTGCAATTAATTTTGATTTTGAAAACAAACTTTGCTTGCATGTAGAAATGATATCAGAAATATACTCATATTAAAAACCACGAAAAAAGAGTTTCCAATCTTGAATTAAAAATCAATCTCAGATTTCATCTATTTCAACAATAGCTATGCGCTATGAAAGCGTTACATATGCTTTTCAACCTCATAATACAATTATTTGCGAATTTTAAAATCTAAAGTAAGTTAAAGCAATGAAATAAATACTATGTAATGTATAAATCGAAGATTTTGAACAGGGAATTTGAAAAATTTAATTTTTTATAAAATTTTTATTAAATAACAGAGTTTCGTTTCAATAAATTATCTTGTATAATCGAGCTAAATTTGAATTTCTAAGATTAAGACTAATATCGAAAATTGCGAATATTTTAAATATGTTGCGGATTGAACATTCTTCTAACTAAGACGATGATTATAGCCGATAATGCAATACCTAATGTAATCAATGATAAAGTTGCTTCCATTTTTTGTTGAGCGATAAGGGTTTGGTTAACTTGCGTTGATATTCCAGGATTGCCAGGAAGAATGTCATCACCCCCTGCAAGATTGTCACGAGTCAAACTAATGAAAATCAGGAAACACGAAAACAAGTAAAACATTAAAAAGTGACATTTTGCAAATTCATGTAATCAAATATGAACGAAACAAAACAATCATAATCTTGACGTGCTTGGATTCAAAACTAAGCATAAGAACTGGATACAGTCATGATCACAATGATCAAATGCATCAATTTTTAATACATTTTTTGATTTTTTAAATTTTGTTTTGGCAAGTTGTAAAGGTACTTTGCCAAAAATGTAGTGTATAAATACCGATAGTATTCTGCTCATAGTACATGTTTCTTCCCTTAAGATATTTAAGATGTCCATATGAGGGTTTTGGAGTTGTTGGTGAATTATAATCAGCATCTTGAACATAAAGAGCATTCAATAGCATGCTTTTTATTTTATATTATATGATTTTCAATTAACCAAATTATAACTCAAAATAAAGCAAATTAACGATGTTATTAGTAGGAATTGTTGTTCTCATTGAGATTTCTAATTATTAATTTGATTCGATAAATTAGAGTTTTGAACTTTATAGAATGCATAGTTGTGGGGCAAACATATATATTTTCTGTTCTTTCAGTTTATTTCACATTCGGAAAAAATTTGTAATCACTTTATTGGCACATAAATACGATTTTCGGACACTAGTGAACTATAGAAGCATTATAACGCAAGAAAATCGGATAAATATTTGATATTTCATTTTTTGATTAAAATTTGTGGATATTTTGGCAGATTAATGTTTGAAATATAGGTAATATAAAAATATACAATAAAACAAATAAATATTGTTTTAATAATCATTTTTCATAATTTTTTTTACAATTTTTATATTATGACGTCACAAGAAGGGAATGAGAAGCATGAAACGGAAATATCTGGTGCAGAAACCAACAGCATAGCGAATGAAATAAAAATAAATCAGTTGACACAGGAAAATCAAAGTCTATCAGAACATGTTAAAAATTTAGAACAAGAAAATTCTAAAATGCAAATCGAATTGGAAAAATTGAAAACAGAGCATGCAAATTACGCATCTCCAATTGAAATGGAGGCTTCTCTTAAAAAATTGGCTGATGAAAATATAAAATTAAATAAAGAAATATCAAATCTTAAATCTTCACTTAAAACTCTCCATAATAGCCAGGAGGCTCACCAAAAAACTACAGAACAATATCTTGCGCTCAAAGAAGATCATAGATCATTAACAATAGCGAATAATGAACAAGAAATCAGGTGCAGCAAACTCAGAGAAGAAGTACTAAAACTGAAACTTAAGTTAGAACAAGGAAATTCAGATATAAAATCAATGAATGATTCGCTAAATACTCAAATAAGTGAATTAAAAGCCAAAACCGATGAGCTAAACAAAAATAACACCACCTTACAACAGAAAGTTGATGAACTTGAAGGAATAAAAAAAGCTCTTGAAGAAAGGATTTCTTATTACGTATCAAAGGAAAATGAATACATGGAAAACGAGAAAAAGTATATAGAGTTACAAGTGACGCACAGATTACTTACAAATGAATTTACAAAATTTAAACTCCATGCGGAGATCAAAAGCAAAGAAGTTGATTCACTGACAAAGCTATACACAGAAAAATTTGCTGAAAAAGAACAAAAAATCAATGAGTTAAATCAAAAAATTTTGGAATTAAATGATTCTATTAGGTTACAAAACAGAAAACCAGATGGGCCATCTATTGTTGTCAATTACACCATAGAAAAGAGTTTTCAAACTCTGAGCAAAGAACTTGATCTTCAAAATAGAAAACTGAGAGATGAGAATATGCGTTTAAAGAATAAATTAGCTTCCACAGATTCAATAAAACAACAAGTTCAAATTAAAGAACAAGAAAATCATCAAATTAGGAGAGAATATTCTAAATTCAAAAATACTGCATATATGGACATAGCCAAACTCCAGGAAGCAAGGAGATCAGACGAGAAGCGTATTCAGACATTGATTAATTCTTCCAGCAAATAATTATATTTCTATCTTGTTTTTATTTTTATTAAATCTAACTCAAAAAATAGAATATAATCTTTGGCATATAACACATCAACGTTTTCATCATGATAATCTAATATTTATTAAATTTAAAAAACAAAAACATAACCTATGTGCTCCATTGATTATGGTCGCTTTCAGAATATGAATCTTCGGTCTCATAATCTTCAGATGAATAATTATTATTCGATAACAAAGCCATGACTTCCTGGACATCACTAACAGTTAAAATTTTTTCCATCTCTTTTAATAAAAAGTTGGTAAGTTGTAAATTCTTACTTTTTGCTGCATGATGAAGTAAACATGTGCCATCGTTTTTTCTATCATTCAAATTTATCTGTTGTGTCATATATATCCACATGAACATCTCAAAATTACCGCAATCTGCAGCAACAAATAAGCAATTATCAAAAGGAACGTCATAATTACTGAAAAACTCAGCGCATTGGATAGATCCACTTGCTACTGCAAAAATGGAGACAGTATTCCCGTGGAAATCTTTGATATTTACATCGGCTCCGTTATCCAACAGAGATTTAATGCATTCTATTGCCGAATAATATGCTGCTATGAATAATAATGGCGTATTTGTAGAATAAATATTACAATTGCGCATGGAAAAATTCCCAAATTTCGAATTTGGTTTAATTCCATCTGAAAACAATCTGATAAGCTCAGAATCGTTATCATTTTTGAATATGTTTATGAACCGCTTCTGTATATGCATGGAAAGAATATTACTCCCTGGTGATATATACAGATTTAAATTCATTAGTTTAGAATTAAGGTTAATCAAAATTTTCGAAAATTTACCAACATTATTACATTTGCATCTGCTGGAATTTTTATGCGATAATTTGAATCTAAAATCAAAAAAATACAAAATTTTCCCAGAAAAATTAAAATATTATGTTTTTGTTCAATATTAATATGATTTTAGTATACAGTTGTTGAATCTCTTCCCATTTTTGCTATTTTCTTATTTGAATTTTGATATGTTTTTCAATTTTTTTATTCATACACTGAATAAAAAAGTTATATCATATTGTACATGTAATAGCTTTTTTCAAGTCTAAATCATAGAAAATAAAACGCAAAATGGTATTTTGAATTCAATTCTGTGGTAATACAGTAATTTTTATAGTTTTTGATAAATCATTCCAATTATTCGAGTAATATAAAGTAGGTCGACTAAACAAATACCATGTCAACAATAAAAATACCAAATATTTACTTTTAATGTGATTGTCTACAGTGGAGCATTTTCTAGTGTTACAAATTTGCCATACTTCGGCCTCACAGATGATACAAGTTCAATAAAAGAAAAGTTTTTGAAAAGCATGAATAACAAAACAATTTTTGCCATTGAAGATTATCGATATGGAAAATTCTGCGATATTAGTGTTACAAAACAAAAAGCCAACACTGAAGTGTGCAACAATGAAAAGAAGTGCTCAATGGCTCCTTATTACAGCGAGCATTTGAGGATGGCAATGGCAATGATGAAAAAGAGAAGATAATTTTATTTATCAAAATAAACAATTTCAGTATTTAATTCTTTTTATAAATCCTCCATCATCTTATACATATCTGCCATTCCAGAGGCACCAATTTTCTTTCCTCTTTTTCCTGCGACTTTCGTGGTCGATGGCTGATCAGAGACTGCAGGAATCTTATGCTTCGCCTTAGTTGCAGTGCGACTATCGGAAGCAATGGTGATACCAGCTGCTTTCAGGTCAGTATGTGTTTCGTCTGGAATCTTTTCTACGGAAATTTCGCCGTCGAAATATAAATCAATGCTAAAACGAACATCTATCGACTCCTTCTTGCTAGTTGATACTCCGATGCCGATTATGTTAAGATTGTTAGCATCTATCTCATAAATGTCATCACCAGAGTCACCAGAAATAGGACACGTGTGGGCAAATGGGCCCGAGAGAGGACAGCGGCCTTTCGCTTTGTTCTTGGAAGAAAAGAAGAAAATTGTGTAAGGACCTGATTTTTGTGTTTTGTTGATTTTGTAAAATATCGTTCCGCTTTTATCAACATTTATGTACCATTGAGGTGAAGTCCGCGATGTTTTACTAAGAAGATGATCAATTGACACTCTTTTCATTCGAGATAAGTCTAGATCAGGAATTCGCTCGAGCTCGAATTTTGACTCACATTCAAGTCTGCAGTAGATGTGGACAGGGTTCGGAGCGCGGACTCTTCTGCACACACACAATGTGTAGAGATGTCCGGTGACACGTGGGCGAAATTCATCGATGATTGATGAGCCGTTGATTGCGCATTTAATCTCGATCGAGTCGACTGGTTGATAACTGACACGATGGCCTGAATTCTGGCACATGCAGAACCCAATGACATTGTCTGACTTGGATGAAGCAATACAGTAAAATCTGAATGTACTCCTGGGATCATTAAAAGTGACTAACCACTGAGGAAGTGGAGCAACGAGCGGACCGTTTCCCGTGAAAAATCTGCCGTCAAGTTCTCCAGGAGGGATGTCGAGCTCGAACGATTTTGTCACCCAGCTGCTGGGTGTGAAGATGCCGAAAGATAAGCTCTCGAAGCAGTCTGAGAGAAGAGATTCGCTAACAAGAAGATGGCCTTGCTGCTTGAATATGACATTCGCGGTGTCTTTAGCCTGTGAATTTCCGTGAGGATCGCGGAGATGGATGAAGCTCTTCCCATTTTCGCGGGCAAAGCCGATGAAAACATAGCTGTGATTGGAGAAAAGCGAATTTTTTTCTGGGATTTTTGTCTTGAAAGTGGAAAGGAAGACGAATTTAGTTTGCGCTGATATTGATGTGATGTATTGCGCGGGGCTGCTAATTTCTTTGACTTTGATTGACTTATTGTAAACACCAAATAAATTATTCATCGCGTCTGATGGATTGCCGCCGATCTGCGACCACCCACCCATAAGCTTCGCATATGCCTTCTCAACGAGACAAAACCAGACAGAATCACTGCTATTTCGAGGATGTGCAAATTTTGGATGCGATTTCACGAAAGGAACTTTAGTGTCAATGATGACATAGTATGGGCGACCGATGAAATTGAATTTCAGGCAACAGCATCCACAGGAAAGATCTTTATCAACAAAAAGTGATTTAATTGTGTCTATATCATTAGACAATGGGATTAAAACTGATATGAGAAAGCAATCGCTATAGTTTCCCTGCAGAATTCCGTCAGCAGAAACGTTTTCAAAGATATCTCCTTTATAGACATCTTCTAAATACTCAAAATATACTTTATCAGACGCATTATCGTCGTTGAATGTGTTAGATGAAGGAAGAGATGAATCAAAATCTTGATCAACAAATTTTTTACCGCTTGCTCTACATTCGGACTGAATTGAACGATATCTTGCCAGAACAGTATCCGCAATCTGCGTTTGCTCTAGCAAAAACTGGTAAGGATACTGACCTTTCATTGAAAAATAAATTCACAACTTTTGAGCTCAAGTGTCTATGATGATATAATATATAAACAGATGAAACTGAGTTTTATTTAACAGAATCCATGAAATATCTTTATCTACGGAAAAATATCGAAATATTAAAAAATTAAAATTGTTTGAGTAGGCGTTTATTGTAATCATTTCTCAATGATACACACAAGCAATATCGCTCATTGTAACATTCTTTTAACCAGTGAACTTTAATTTCATAAAAATTATTTTTTTATTATGGATTATTTCATTGTTGAATAGATATAAAAAATATTGAAATATAGTATATAATAATTGATTTTTGGCGGATTTTTAGATTTTTTTTAATTTTATCAATTATGAATTTAACTAAAAACTTAGTGATATTCGATTTAGAATTAAAGTGTTTTAATTGATTTCTAGAACAAGTTTGCTGGTTTCAAATTTTTTGCATTCAATAGAAATATCAAAATAAAAAACATGTAATTATATGCACAAACAACTTTATTTAATCGGATCATGGATATATTCTGGTATTTCAGTGTTATTCATGGATTTGAGCGAAACCTTTTTATCAATTCTGAAGCAAAGAGCTGCAGAAATAAGGGCAAATAGCGATGAGCTTCCTATGATATACTGCGTGCTCTTTGTTATGTGAGAAAGTCCATGGCAAATGAAAAGCTCAATTAATTGTCCAATAACAACGAAAATATTCATAATTGACATGTAAACCGCCATTTGCTCATTAGGAATAGTCACAGAAATGACAACAAAAGGCAAGGAATTGCAGACTGCGAGCGAGATTCCAATTGGAGCGAAACAGATGAGCATTTTAATCTTGTTACTCAAGAAACATGATCCTATGAGAGATGCTGCTGCTATAATCTGAGACGCAAAGAAAATATATCGCGCATGAACAAAATCTAATATTTTTGGCTGAAAGACTAGATACAACATACCTAATCCGTTGGATACTGCAAGCACAAGCATGCCAAATGACATGCCTTCTTCGTATGCGCTCTCATAAGAACTGAACATTCTCGAAAAAACTTCATCTGCGAATAAACTAGCGATGAGAATCTGGAATGGGAAGTAAGCCATCCAAGCGAATGAGTTAACGATGGCAAAGCATGAGATTGCCGTTGGCATTGCTTTGATTGAATAAACAATTTCTTTAAATGGCGATTCTCTTGCTGGAATTTCTGTAAGAGGTTCTTCTGTGGCGAATATTGATGTCAAAATAATGCCAAGAGCAATGATTCCTACACCTGAAATGACAATTATTTGTGATCTACTTAAAAATTTCAAATCTTTGATTGCAAATTGCCCACAAAGGTTTCCTAAGCATCCTGCAAATGAAATCATGATTGCGGAAATCGAGTGTGCAAGTATTTGTTGTTTTTTCGGAATCAAATCACCAACAATTGCGCGTGATGGTGCTTGTACCATGTTTATTGCGATATTGATGATAATTAAAGTAATTGCTAATAATAAAATCTGTATACTTCTATTTCTGAGTGAATCAGCTAAAATAAAATACATTACTACGTATCCTATGCAAATAATTATGCCACCAATGACGATAAATGGCCTCCTTCGACCAAATCTCGACCTATTTATGTCGCTGTAGTGAGATACGATTGGTTGGATGAAAAGACCGGCAACAGGGCCAATAAGATAGAAAAGTGTTTGCTTTATGCCCTTAATATCAAGATTCTTCAGCAAAGAAGGGATGACAGCGTATTCAACGGAATATGCAATTTGAAAACTAATGACAGAGAAGCAAATGGCGATGATTCTCCATATGGGAAGCTCGCTGTAGCTCTCCAGTGGCACTCTCGTGACGACGTCATTTGGAATTGTGTCGAAATCAGTCAAAGAGGTCAACAATTGGGCATCATTCATCTATAAATTAAAAATATATGGCGTGGCATTGAATTGTTTTTTCAAGTTATCAATTTCCGGTAGAAGAAAAAAAATAATTTCTTACAAATTCACTGTCATTAAACAAAAACTAGATCTTTCGAAATTACTTCTAATACTTAATCTATATTTCGAGTTAAATTCATTAACTTGATTAATTTTTTTTATTTTCGTATCATTAAACAAAATCCAGTGCTTTTGGATCTGCATCCTTCGTTTAGGCTATACTTTGAATTAAAACTCACAACTTGAAAAAATTATTTTTTGAATTTTATTGTCAATAAGAAAAAACAATTTATTTTGAATTTTTCGTTTGTTTAATATATATTGCAGGTTAAAATTTGCAGCTTGAAGATATGAAAAAAAAATTTACGGTTTCATTGTCATTTAACAAAAACTATTCCTTTATGCGTTTGCTCAATCTATATTTTAAAATAAAGCTCATGACGTGAAGCTATTTTTACTTTATATTGTAAATTTTGTTACTCTTAATAAATTTAGCTTGTATTTAAGTGTATAATGTATAGGATAGAGAATATTAAGCTTCATTTGGATGAATGACAAATAATTCAAAATGTTGAAAAAAATATTAAAGTTCACCCATTGCATGAAATTATTGTAATTTCTTGTATTTAAAGAAGAATCATCTGAATCAAAGTCAATGAATGACTATGTTGATAATTTAGGAATTCTTATTTTTCGATTACAATGCTATTATTAATTTAAAGTTATGCTCTAGGGTATTTGTAATTATTACTTAATTAGCGTTGAAAAATATCGTAATTTAGTTTATCAAAACTAAATAAATTCAATACAAACAATAGTATGCAAAAAATATCTCGATCTACTCTTTTCTTTTCGTCATTATATATTTAACGCCTTCAAATCCAGGTCGGAATCTCGTTGGATCATTTATCGGCCTTAATTTTGCAGAATTACTTCTATGTACAATGTTTTTAACTTGTGGGATAACTGGTTCTTGTGTTGATGATTGTTTTTGGCTTTTCTTTTCGTTGTCTGAATAATCTTCTTCCTCCTCATCGATGCAATACGAATTAATATCATTCCAAAAGCCTTTTTCTTTCAGTATGTCTGCAATAAAGGCCATCTTTCTCTGTAACTATTATGTATTGAGACGAACTTTTTGTCTCTTTGAAAAAATAAATAAACTGCCAAGTAATTTTGAAATTTGTCACATAAATAATTCAATTCTTAAAACTTGATAATAGTGTTTATCAATAAGAAATATTGCATTTTATTATAACACTTAAGGATGTCGCAAGGTAACCCACCCACCTGTTTTGCGATACCCCAGGGGGAAAAGTGGGTTACCAGTGGGTTACCTGT
>MRSU01002396.1:0-20093 GCA_008369845.1 Trichomonas gallinae | reverse complement strand
TTTTTTTTTTTTTTTTTTTTTTTCCTAATCAAATTTCTTAAGACTAATGACTTTTTTTTTTTTTTTAATTCTCAACTGAAGAACAAGAAATGCGCATTCATAGCATCGGGATGCGTTTACACATTCCTCGCAGCAGCTATGTGCTTCATAATCATTGTTCAATCTCCAGAAAACAAAACGAGATGTTTCAACCACTGTCAGAGAGGATGCTCCGTCCAAACACAACTTTTCCTTCATATGTATTAAGTAAACATATCTCAATATCATAAAAGTAGACAGCTCTTGAATACAATAAACAAATGCATATTTAGCAATTCAAATGTTATTCAGCAAAATCTACTTACAATTTTCAAAAATCAAGCTAGATTCGAGAATTTTTTAGTACCAGCTTTTATGTACATGATACTAGACATAAGCAGTAAAACCATCATTTACTATTTATTTTCTAAGTTTATTTAAATAAGTTAAGTTATATTAAATTATCATATGAATTAAATCGTGTTTAAATAAAATTTCTCGATATAAAATTAAATTTTGGGATGACGCATAAAACAAACAACGATATAATTGTTATTTGATAGATAAGGACATGTTATTTGCTGAAAATATCATGTTCTAATAACTTTTTTTTTTTTTTTTTTTTTGATCAACATGATAAATTTTCTCAAAAATCAAATTTAAAAAAATCATTGTAATATTATAATATTATTTTTATTACTGTTTACAAAAAATTCAATGGGAAATTGTGTAAAATTTTGCAAACAGATCTGCTATCAATCAAAATTGATTTATGGTGAATAGTTCTATTATATGTTTATGCTTTTAATTGCAAAACAAGGTATAAAATTTTGAGTAGAAATTGACCAATCGATAAAAAATTTCAATTATGATCCCCAAACTTATTTTTTAAAATTATATTATTAAATAGATGTATGTCAATAGTGAGACATAAATTTTTTTTGAATTCAAAATAATCGCAAATTGTGGGGAAAAAAAAATGAATAATTGATCCCCCGCTATGAAAATCAAAATTATGCAATATTATTCATCGCTCTATTATATACATATGTATAAATGACTTATTGAAAAAAATTACGATTAATGACAACTCAATTTTTTGAAACACCATTTTTTTATGAATTGGTTGAGCGCATCGATTCGCAGTTTATTCGCTATCACAGTAGTGGCAGTTTTTAGTGTGATGGTAGTCAATGAATTCCAAAATGCCAGCATGCCTTCTTCGAATCAAATTGTTTTGCATGGAAAGAATAGTATTCCGTATGTTACAGTTAGCACAACACTTAACAATACATACCAACCAAATACAAAGTTAAGTATTGAAGGAACATTTGGCATTGATGAAAACAAACGTGACGTTACTCTATATTTTGTCGATGAAAACAATGATGAGAAACTCATTAGCTCAATTTATACCAAAGGATGGTATAGGAGTGATAATTTTATAATGATATATAAAACACCGAGCAAACCTGGAACATACACAATCCAATTCTATGCATATTCTTATATTGAATCAAAACGAGAAACATTGATAATTAATGTATATGATTCAACACCAATAAGCACGCCATCAAATACACCTTCAATGACACCTTCATTGACTCCATCAAGCACTCCATCTTCAACACCATCATCATCACCATCTTTTACTCCATTTTCAACACCATCAAGTACTCCATCTACAACACCATCATCATCACCATCTTTTACTCCATCTACAACTCCATTTTCAACACCATCATCATCACCATTTTCAACACCATCAAGTACTCTATCTTCAACACCATCAAGTACTCTATCTTTTACTCCATCATCAACACCATCTTCAAAACCATCAAGTACTCCATCTACAACACAATCATCATCACCATTTTCAACACCAACATCAACACCATCTTTTACTCCATCTTCAACACCATCAAGTACTCCATCTACAACTCCTTCAATAACACCTTCAACAACACCCTTGAACACTCCAGAATTAACAGCAAATGAATCTATGATATATACATCATCTGAAGAGCCTACTTATATAGATACTACAACAGATATTGAGTCAGAAACAACAGTTGTAACACCTATCAACTCATCAAAGAATACACCCAATTACTCTGAAAGCCAACAAACAGGCGGGCAAAGCAAAACTGAGTCCAGCAAGGATAATACAGCTCATAAGAAGAATATCAACATGTATATAATTATTGGAATTGCTGCTGGTGTTTTGTTGGTTGTCATAATCGTTGTTGTTGTGGTAGTCAAATGCGTAAGAGATCAGGCAACATCAGAAGATACTTCGAACTCAGATATAGAGATGCAGCAGGAAACAGTTATTGTTTCTTCTACTTCAGATCTTACTGTAACAGTTAATAATCCTCTCTTTACAACATCTGTTATGGAAAGTGAATCAGACCCATTCGCAACATCAGATCAAGATGAGTTTAATTTTTATAATATCAATGATGAATAAATGTTTGTTTGTATTATGTATTAAATATTAATTATTTTGCATGCAGGAAACAATAATTGACCCTAGATAATCTGTTGTTCAATACAACCATTGAAGAAGAATCAGATCCTTTCGCTAATTCTGATGAGGACGCTTTAGAGTAAATTTGGGACCTTCACGATGAATACAATTTGTTATTTTATGCGGTTTTTTTAAACATTCAGCTCATTTGATACATATTTATTGTGATATTTGTCTAAAATTATGTTTTAGAACATAGAAATTTCTAAACTTGTGTATTTTCATAAAAGTAATTTCTAAATTTACTTATTATGAATGATGAACATAAAGAAGGATATCAATGTTTTCACTTTTTCTCATATATTGATGCCTCATTCTTGATAAAATAACTAAAAATGATGTGTATTATGAAACTAACAGCTTATCTCGTTTGATCACATGAAAAAACGTTTCTTCGTAAATCTCAAAAAAAAATGTTGGATTTATGGGCTGTATAATATAAAGATTGATTTTATTAAATAAAAAAATTATCGACTTGCATTGAAAATTTTTATTGTTTAAATAGATTTTTTAATCTTTAAAGATGATGATTTTCGAATAAAATTTTCATCAAAATTTTTGTCACTTTTTGGTCAGGTAGGATAACCTCACTTTTTATGCTTTCGATTATTTTAGGTTCTGCTTCGTGCATCGGCATCCTTGCGCACGAGGAAAAGGCTTTCGTTTCATACATGCGTGAGACAGGCAAGTTTTTCACTGGCGATGAGTACCATTTTCGCCTTGGCATTTATTTATCTAACAAGCGTTATGTTCAGGAGCACAATGCTGGCAAGAGCACATTCAAGCTTGGATTAAACCACCTTTCACACCTTACACCCGCTGAATATAAGGCATTACTTGGATCTAGGCCAATTACAGGCAAACGTAACTTCGTTAAGCTTGATGGCGTTGCTGCTGCTGAAGTTGACTGGCGTACAAAAGGTGTCGTCAACCCAATCAAAGATCAGGCTCAATGTGGCTCATGCTGGACTTTCGCAACAATTGCTGCAGAAGAATGCAAGTACGCCCAGACAAACCACAAACTCATTAGATTCTCTGAGCAAAATATCGTTGATTGCGATACAGGCTGCTTCGGCTGCAATGGTGGCTGGTCTTCTGTTGCCTTCTCATACATTGCTCACACACAAGGCGGAAAGATCATGTTAGAATCTGATTATCCATACACAGCTCAAGATGGAAAATGCAAGTTCGATAAGACAAAGGCTATTGGTGATTTCAATGGTGCTGATGATGTTGATGAGTCAGAAGAGGCTCTTGCTGTCGCTGCAACAAAGGGTGTTGTCGCTGTTTCAATCGATGCTTCCCAGGAATCATTCCACCTTTATTCTTCTGGTATTTACTACGAGCCAGCCTGCTCACAGTACACAGACCATGCTGTCGCTGTTGTCGGTTATGGCTCTGAGGGCAAGCTTAACTACTGGATTGTTCGCAACTCATGGGGCGAAGCCTGGGGTGAGAAGGGCTACATCCGCATGTCCAAGGATAGAGGAAATAACTGCGCTATTGCTACATACGCTCTTCTTCCAAAATAAATTTTTCAAAAATATGAATTTCGATTAATTCATTATATCTAAAGCATCTTTAAGTATCAATGCATTCTATTTCTTTACATATTTAGCAATATTTTTTATCAAATTGAATCAAATTTTGTTTTTCAATCTTGAGATATGAGCATATTAGATTTGTTAATGTCCAACACTTAATTGTATCTAGTTAAACAAAAAACTTAAGATGTATTTTAAAAAAAATAAAGAATAGATCACATTATTCAAAAAAATGTTATTGAATATATGTTGCTTCTCTAAAATAAATGCTAATTGTTGATTTAAAATTCAAAAATTCGATCTTTTGAAGATTTTATAATAATTTTTTGAAAAAAATCAAGAATTTAGATAATATCAATTATTTGTAATTTATTCTAAAATGCACTTTTCTACACAAAGCGTATTATGAAGCATAATTCATAGTTCATCACAAATTTTTGATTTTGTCCTATTTTAACGTATATTCAAAATTGAAAATAATTTTCCCTCATTGAATCAACTTGTAGTTGACTTATTTATTTCTGCATCAACAATTATTAATTAAATATGCTGAACATTTTAGTTAAACGTTAAATATTATTATCACTTAATATCAATTATATAATTTAAAGTGATACTAACTTGAATACGGCAGAATGGTTTTCTAGTAATATAGATTTATTCGCGTAATGATACTTTAAAAAATAATTTTAGAGTTCCTTTGTAAGGGTAACGTCTAAAGTGATACCACAGTCGTTATCCTTGTTCTTAGCCATGCGAATGTAGCCCTTCTCACCCCAGACTTCGCCCCAAGAGTTACGAACGATCCAGTATTCATCTGCGCCATCTGCACCATAGCCAACAACACCAACAGCATGGTCAAGGAGCCAGTCTTCGCAGTTGGCATCGTAGTAAATGCCAGAAGAATAGTGATGGAAAGTTGGGAGGGATGCATCGATACTGACAGCAACGACACTCTGAGAAACAGCTTTCTCAACATCCTGAACATTTTGAGCAACGTTGATGTAGCCCTTTGTAAGACCGACAGCCTTCTTCTGTGTGAATTTGCATGCACCTTCTGCGGATTGGTATGGATAATCGTCTTCGAGGTTGAAATGTCCGTCCTGGTAATCGAGAACGTATGCAAGAGCTGTGTCATGACCGCCACCGCCGCAACCAGCGCAATCCTTGACGCAATCAACGAGATTTTGTTCAGAGAAGCGTGTAAGCGGGTTTCCAGACTGAGCCCAGCGTGTTTCAGCTTGCTGAATAGCAGCGAAAGCCCAGCAAGAGCCGCAGTTTCCTTGATTCTTTATTGGGTTGACAACTCCCTTTTGGCGCCAGTCTACTGTAGCTTCTGCCTTGTTTGTAAGATGTACGCGTTCCTTGTTATCCAATTTTGGTCTAGATCCGAGAAGTGTTTTGTATTCTGACTCTGTTAAGTGAGAAAGATGATTGAGACCGAGCTTGAATCCCTTGTTAGCTCTGTTGAAGTCCTCGATGTATCTCTTTGTTGACAAAAAGACACCAAGGCGGAAATGATATTCATTGCCAGTGAAAATATTGTTTGTTTCACGCATCCATGAGAGGAAAGCCTTCTCTTCATGTGCATGAATGCCAATGCACTTGGTTCCAGCAAGTAAATAAGCAAGCATTATAAAATATATAAAAAATTCTTAAACCGCTATAATCATTTTTTTTGTTTGAAAAGTGAGGTTTATTTAAAATCTGACATTCTTACCCAAAATTTCCTATTAACTTAATACTGCATCTATAGACTAAGTTTAGGAGAATTAGACTGTGAAGTCCAAGTCCGTACTATTGGTTCTTATGACACTTTTATTTCATTATTTTCTATGAACAGATTACATTAAATGGCAAAAATCGTTTTCCTTTTTGATTAATGTGTTATAAATTCGATTTAAAAGTTTGATAAAAATATTATTGTCACTTTTGATTAAAATTTTTTTTTGATGTCATTTGCTTGTTTTCCAGCAAATAATTTAGGATTGGATTTTTGGGTTGAAAACAACGAATCCATTTATTCCAAAAAATCAAATGCATAAATTAGTTCGTTATACTTTCGATTGGCCATATCCAAATTATTACATTATTCGATAAATTCATACTTAAATACGAAATTAAAGATTCTACTTATCTGAAATGCATTCACGTGAATATTAGCTGTTTGAACTAAATTAAATCCAAATCGAAATTGATTAGTTTAAAGCGTTATCTGCTTAATATGGATACAACCAAGCAAGAGTTTATGTATATTATTCCAACTTTATATTTACAGAATAGCATTGTATATTTTTAAGTTTTGGATCGCAGTCGCATACAACTGTATTACTTAGTCATATAAGCATTTATTTAACGAGTTGGTCATAGAAGCATCTTGAGTTTTTATTGAGTTTTGATTACGTTACTCCAATATTGAGTAATTATCAACAATATAGCTTAGAAAGCGTAAGAAAAATGAATTGGAAAGGATAATTATCTACGAATGCTAAAACTAATTTTCGAATTTTGAAATCGTGACTCATAATACGTGGAATTTAAGTTAATTCTTGTTCTGAAAGAAACTAATATGTAATATACTTCATTTATTGACTGAGTTTAAACTTTGGTCTAGATTTGAGAGTTTCAAAATTAATTTTTAAATCTTAAAAGTCCTTGTAGGACATAATTTATGTCAAGGTCTTGTGGCCCAATGGATAAGGCGTCGGCCTTCGAAGCCGAAGATTGAGGGTTCGAGTCCCCCCAAGATCGTGATATTTTTCCTTTTTCAATTGTCAAACCATCAAATTTCAATTTTTTTTGTTTCTACCATTAACATTCCATATCTAAAGCTATAACTTATATGATACACTTTTTATTGCCAAACTTTATTCATATACTTATGCAATATGTTTATTTCACTTAATATCAAATTTTGATAATTTTAATATAAGCTATTTGGGTTCATGTGTGTTTAATTTTGTTTTATTTGCGGTAGATAAAAAAGTTTGTAATTAACCATAAATAATAATAAACAGATTTATAACAATATATAAAAATAAACAAAATAAACAAAATAAAATTAATATCTATGTCCGATGTTCTGGAATGATCTATCTCTTGGCATTCCACGGCGCGGTTTTCCTCTTCCTCGAGAATTTCCACTTCTTCTCTGTTGAGCAACGTGCTGAGCGAAATCTTCTAAGCCATCTGGGATTGGCTGCTGCGTCTTCCTCAAATGTGCAAGCAATGCAATCAAGAACGGCTCATTCGATTCATTCCAGAATGAAGTAGCAATGCCGCGTCTTCCAGCACGTCCTGTTCTTCCAATGCGGTGAATGTATGAATCCACATCAGTCGGCAAGTCCATATTAATGACATGTCCAACATTTGGAATATCAATACCACGAGCAGCGACATCTGTTGCAACCATGATGCGGGCCCTTCCTGTTGTGAAGCCATCGAGTGCGGCGAGACGGTTATCCATGTCTCTGTCGCCGTGAATCGCGACGACAGGATAATTTTCGTCGTAAAGATAGTCTTCGATCCTATCTACGCTTGTCTTCCTTTCCGCGAAGACGAGAGTTGGACAATCGTTGGCGTTTAAGAAATCGATTAATGCTGGGAATTTATCGAAATCTCTGACGTACTCGAAATGTTGCTCAATCAACGAAGGAGGGTCTTGGAGACCGACTTCGATGCGTGTGAAGTCGTTTTTCATGTAGTTTCTTGCGAGATTTTGAACTTCGACTGGGAATGTGGCTGAGAAGAGTAAAGTCTGACGATTTTCAACTTTTGTCATATCGAATCCATTGATGACTTCATCGATTTGTGGTGCGAAGCCCATATCAAGCATTCTGTCTGCTTCATCGAGAATTAAATATTGAACACGGCTTAAAGTGAGTTGTCCGCGCTTGAGAATGTCGTTAAGGCGACCAGGTGTTGCAACTAAGATGTTGCACGCGTAATTAAGCTGCCTTAGCTGATGGTGGATCGGAGCGCCTCCGAAAACGCAGACAGTGTGTAATCCTGTCTGATCTGCGAACTTGTTTATCTGGTCTTCGATTTGTATAGCGAGTTCGCGAGTCGGACACATGATGACAACCGATGGTTGAAGAGAAATTTGAGATTTCAATAATTGCGTGATAACAGGCAACATGAATGCTGCTGTCTTACCACTGCCTGTCTGCGAAGTGACGATCAAATCCTGTCCGTTTAAAACGTAAGGAATTGAGTATTTCTGTACTGCTGTTGGTAATTTGTAGCCCATTTTCGCAATATTGCTCAAAAGCTGATTGTTCACGCCACAACGTGGGAATTGTTCAATAGGATCAATCTTGTTTGAGCCGTGAACTTTGACTTCCGCTGATTCATAAACTTGAAAATCTTCGCTAACTTCATTTTGCGCGAATAAATCTTCGATTTGCTTGTCTGTGAAATCGTTGAGACGAGCTGGGACGGAGAATGAGCGGCTCATGCCGTGATTTTGATTGCGTCGAGAGCTTTGCGGATGCGGCGCGAATCTTAATTGCTTGTCGTTCGAGAGAGCTTCGGTGACAGAGGCCTGTGCCATGTGAGGCTCGACGCCTTGCTTGCGGAGATGTGGAGGAATATATGCTGCACACATAATTTCAAAAGTCTTGACCAAAACCGTTAATTTGTATTACGTAAACTTTACAATTAAAAATTTTATTTGAAAAACCAGTATTTCTCGGATTTTATACCATTTTTAGAATCTATATCATTTAAATATTCTATATTTTTGTTCATTTTTCATTTTTATTTTTAGTGCATTTTTTATTAGTTTATTGATATCTCTATAAATATTATATTATAATATTATAGTTTAATAGATTTTTATTACATTTTTGTCCTGAATTTGAACATAATTTTATGATATTATTTGATTTTTAACATTTATATGTGTTATTTATTTTATAATTTTATTAATTTTTCGTTTTTATTTTTTTATATCATTTTTAATAGTGAATTTATACTTACATGGATTGAATATCATAAATATTTAATTTAATTGATTTTTGAAAGATTTTTGTCCTGTTTTTGCGAAAAATTTTACAATTTTATCTAATATTTGTTATTTGTATAAGATAAATATTCTATATTTATGATTATTTTTCATTTGAAAAATTTTATGATATTTTTATTCGCTTATTAGCAATAATCATTGATAAATATTATAAATTTAAAGAGAATTACAATCTGACAGCATTTTTTTCAAAATTTATAAAAATTTTGGCATTTTATCATGCTTGTGTTTCAATATCTCTATCACTAATTATATAAATGCATTAATAATCGAATAAAATTTTCGCATTCGAAATTAATTAGGGGATGATATAATTATTTTGGGGATATATATAATAGAAACTGTTTTAATGCAAGTTGTAAATATTACATATACATAGCTATAGCTAGCCTCCTTATCTATGGTATCAAAACAGAAATTTTATGGATATACTAAAACAAATTGGACCTAATGTGAGATCTGACATATAAATCGATAAATTTGTAATATATATGACAATGTATGACACAATACATGCTTAATTTTGTCTAATATTAACATTGATTTTTCAGCCAGAAAAAAATATAAGAACGCAATATGTTACAGACACTTTTCAAAAATTATTCTGTAATTCAAAAGTGAATTATGAGACCAAATTAATTGTAACACTTATCTATTACAGACATTAATCATAGATATAGCTCTCATAAAATTGTAAGCGCAAAGTGTACATATTTGAAGATATTGATCAAAATCAACGAAATATGTAAATGAGTTTCCCTAACACAATACAATTGGTATTAAACGATAAATTTTGTACAAAAAATTGTTAGATGCACAAAAAAAGGGAGGTATAACTTCAATTTTTATCTTTAACTCCGCAATGATTAACCTTTCTATAATACAACATTGATAACAACAACATGTGTTGGTTGTTTTGATTGTATTTTTCAAGATTAAAACGTTTTGTTAAATGTTGCAGCATAGAAAGAAACAACGTCTTCAGTATTATTATAATCTAGTCCATCTTCTTTGTGAAAATTTTGATTATCATTAAATTTTAAATCAACTGTAAGGCTGAGATTCATTATTACTCTAACTGTATCCGCGATGATTTATTCTTTGATTGATGTATTATAAAAAACATCAGATTCTATAGTTGTCAATTGTGAATTCGAAGGAATATTGAATTGCTTCAGCTTATTTCAGTCTTTGAAACAATACGATCCTAATTTTGTAACACTAGCAGGTGAATTAATAGATTTAATCATGTTAAAAATTTAAACGCAGAACTACCAATTATATCAAGATATTCTGATAATTTTGTATTTAACACATTAATACAACCAGAAAAAGTCTAATGAACATAGACTCAAATCAATAAATTCAAGTTTAGCGCAGTCTTTAAAAGCACCAGAATCAATATTTGAACGCTGGTGATCATACTGAAATGAAAAATTCATAAGTGTATTTTTGGACTTATAATAACCACCATATCAAATCTCTGTTATAACATCGATAATCATAAATGTTTCAAGATTTTCTGCTACATCGCTAGAAGAAAGATAACTTTTCATTTTTATGTATGAAAGGAAAAGTAAAATGTATTATCATTTCAGGAAAACTTTATCTTGAGGTAGAAATCATTTAATTATTAGTACAAATTAATGATACAAAACATATATGAAGTTGATTATATAAATTAATTCAACGGCAATATCGATTTTTGAACATAACAAATTTTATAGAGAAATATTTATAAAATTGTAACACGCTATGTTATCATGAAAACAGATGAATTATTACTAAAGAATACAGATATGGTTAAGATTGCAATTTTGTCAAATCACACCTCAATACGTGTATTAATTAAAACACTATACAAAGCATCTACACTTAATGATCATTTAGAAATAATATAATAAATTGATGCTGAAACAGAAAGAAGACAAGAACGTTTCATCATGAATGTTTTTATTTCCTGTGAATATATGCAGTCGAATTGATGAAAATTTGCTTCTGCTTCAATTATTTTGTTTATAACTGTTGTATTTCTATTTTTCACAAAAAAGCATGCATTTTGACATCCATAAAATGCGAAACGTTGAACAATATATAGGCTATCAGATACGTTAACATTTTTCAGATTCCCACATGAATAAAACGCACCTTCATAAATTTCGCTTATGTTATTCAAAACAATTTTCTTTATATTACTTAAAGCAAAAGCGTATTGACAAATGATATTACAATTAGTAGTTAAATGAATTGATCCACTTTTTGGTGCACATTTTAATATTGCATTGTTTGTATGATCGAATAAAACATTTTTTGAAGCCGAATAATTCACACTATTAAAATCGACAATTCTTTCCAAATTATTACAATTATCGAACATTTTTATTTTAGAAATACCATATGGATCAAAATATATTGTACCTATATTAGAAATATTTATGATTTTAAGGCTATTCAGGTTTTCGATGGAATTAAACATTATGTTATCAATATTCAAAACATTAATCGATTCGAGTTGCTTGCAATCATTAAAGACGTTTTCCTGTATTTCATAAACATTATATAAATTCACAGTCGATATTCCACAGCTATCAAAAGCAAGAGCTCCAATTTTGTTTAATCTCTGAGGAAATTTTATAGATTGTAACTCATTACATCCGTAAAATGCAAATTCATCAATTAATATCAATGTTTCTGGTAGTACGATACTTTCTAAAACATGACAATCTTCAAAACAATGCATTCTGATAGCTTCCAATGGATTTTCCAAAACTAGATTGTTTGTATTAAAAGTGTAGTCATATACATGAACCGATTTATCATCTCTTCCATAAATTAAACCATTTCTTTTGGTTAGTTTTGCTTGATCGCTTAAGCTAAGTTTAATTGGCTTTCCTAAGTATTGTATTAGTTCAACTGAATCTGGAATGGATATTTCTGTAATGTTAGTGTTAGAAAATGCATAATAACCTAGTTGAGTTAATCTTGAATTTTTTGCAAATTGAATTTGAAACAAATTTCCACAATTCGAAAATGCACTGTTTTCAATGAAGATTACACTTGCAGGTATTTCAACAGATTTTATCAATTTTAGATCCTTAAATGATGAATCACTAATATTTTCAAGATTTGGTGGTAATATCAAATATTTGACATTAACACACCCATCAAATGCATTGCTTTCGATAAATTTAAGTCCTGTACAAGAACTTAAATTGATAAATTCGAGTTTTTCACAATTTTGGAAAGCGCGCTCTCCAATTGTTTCAAGACGTGGTTCATCTTCAAAAGTGAAGTTTTTAAGTGTCGTTGTGCATCCCAAAAAGCATTCAATTCCAATAGCTGTGACATATTTTGGAATCAAATATGTTTCTTTTCTATAACCAACATTTGCTAGTGTAAGAGTATAGAGCGTTTCCCACTCACACAAAATAAAGAGAATCTCAAACATGAATTTTGCAATAAATGTCACTTTTAATCCAATCATAGAGAAAAAAAATCTATGAAATATCTGTAGAAATAACAAAATTTAAATGTTGCAACTTTATTCAGAAGTTACACTCAGCCCATTCAAACGTTAGGATCAATTTGAAATAATTATTTGATATTTCATCGAGCATTCACTGAATCTATTATCCAATAATTTCAAAATTTTTCACGGTTCAATGGATAAAAATGCGTAAAATAATCATTTCAAATTTGAAAGATTATTCAAATAAATTAAATATTTACCGACTAAATTACAAAATTATATTTAGATTTTCATTGATTATATTAGAATTCAAAAATAATTACAACATTCAAAACTTTCATCTTTAATTTTTTATCTAATCCTCATGAAAAAATGAACCTTCATGCAGTACAAGTAACTATAACTATCACAAATTCAATACTCACAAAAACGACTCTTTACATCACATAAAACAATTAAAAGTCAAAAACTTAATATATGATACATAGCAATTCTAATTTAAAAAATTTTGAATTTTTTATCATGATTAATTCTTCGTTTAATTAAAGTTTGTTATTTCCATGATTATTCATATCATTTGCTATTGTTGTCCAACAGTATATTCATGATATAAGTTCCAACCAAAAATATTGACTTAATTGTTTGCTCATAATGATTTTAACACTGAATTTCTAATACCCAATGGATATACAGCTAGTATATCATACGAAAATACCAAATATACGTTATTTTTATAAATCAATAAATTAATTTAGGTCATGGGGACCATTTTTTATTATATAATTATTATTTGATAGCTGTGTACAGTCAAAATAAGCATACGAATACACCCATTTGTGATTCAGCTGATTCATTTCAAACATGTTTTTGGTGTGGGTTTTATCTTATGTAAACATCAGAAATATAATATTGATTGAAATGTTAAGACCAATAATGATTGAAAATCGGCCATTATTGAAAAATACTGTATTATAAGCAGCTACACATTCTAAATACAGATTATTGAGTCAACTTATTTGTAAATTTTTATATTTTCCATCAACAATATAAAAATGAAATCGATAGCAAAGAAGCAAACTCTTCATAATACCAGCAAAAGGATTTTAATAGCTCCTGAATTTTTCAATTCTGAATTGAATTTACCCAATTAATTTACGGGCGTAAATATATAACAAGGTGGAATTGTTTAGTTATACGACTTATGAGTACTTTTCCATTGGAGATGGTAGTGATTAAACCTATTTGAAATATCAACAAAGAGATTCTAATTACTTCTGAATTTTCCGATTTTGAATTGAAATTAATCTCAATAGAAATTTTTCAAAAGAGATACGGGCGCGAAAGCAAACCTAAAATGTTGCAAATATCTCATTATTCAATTGATAAATATTTTTGCATTTTGAATATTTTCGATTTTGAGTTGAAAATAATCGTGTTTTGTAAATTTTTACATTTTTTTATTTCATTTTTTCAGTTTTTACAATGTCAAAAATCGAAGCCGAAAAAGCTACGAAAATAAATGAGATATATTCAATAATGCATGAATACCACAACAATATTCAAAAAATCAAAAATTGACATATATCAGAAAAATTGACACTTATCAAAAATCATTTTCTTGTATAAAATCGACCGTTTGACTATATAAGATATAATGTGAATTTTTCCGTCGGTTATAAATTTTTTATTCCAATGAACTTCTCATTGTTATCACCGCTGGGCATTGACACGCTTGATGACATGGTTGAGCCCTCAAACTACATGGTGTACAATGCCCCGGACTTGGAATTCCCCGAATTAAACGACATTCCGAATTATGATTTGGATTACAAATTGAAAATGACACCATTTGATCCATATTCAACATCATACCCATCCGATGCAAGTGAACCACAGGAAACAGTTGCGATCACTACACATAAGCGTACTGTTTCCTCACCGGCAAAGATATTTCCGCCACCGGTTATGAACCAGCGTTCAATCCCGCCACAGCTTTCAGCATTCTTGTCTTCGAAGTCCCTTCTACAAATGATGCCCGCTCAGACAAAACAAAAGAAAAGCCGCAATACATTTCAGCCAATAGAAGATGAAAACTTCAACAAGGCAATTGCAGACCCAGCATTACGCATCAATCCGTTAAGGAGCGGATTTATTCCAAGGAGTCGTTGGAATGATAAAGAAATTACTTTCGGTGAGTTGGTCGCTGAGTTTTTCCATAGGAAGAACAATGCTAACTGCAGGTTCTCGTATAAGCTATACAACGCGCTCAAATTATCATCTCTTGATCCGAAGTTTGAATCATTAGTTGGTGTAAAGTGGCTCAACGACAGGATTCTTCGTGTTGACAAGCTCAAGTTCGCGAATTTACTCGGAATCAAGTCTATAGACGGAAGTCTTTTCCATCAACAAGGCAATTTCCCTTCACACGGCTTTGTTGAGATGAATACAGCTTCTGTCGAGAAGCTCAAACAAAACTACAACGTCAGCGATGTTGATTTTGAAAATATTCGCTTATTAACTCATTCTGAGAGAATCTTCGTCAAAGGATGCACAGAAAAAGATCTTGAAAGCTGCAAGTGGGTCAACTCCAGACCAAGGCAGCCAAAGATAATTGCTTAATTACCGTAATTTAAATTTGCGGGAATTACAAATCTTCATATAATGCCTTAACTATATAATATTTACCCTCGCTTTATTGTTTTTGTAAATTATCTTTATTACTTTAGACCAAATGACAAATCTTATTTTGCCATAATTCTCCATACATTGAGTTCAACCTTTTTATCATGATTTTTATTTATTATAGGAGCATTCATGAATATAGCTAATATAGGTTTTGTGTCAACTATAAATATTTGTTAGCAAATAATAACAATATGAATATTTAACAAATTCTCTTAACCATCTGTGATATATAGACCATAAACTTTATCTTTCAATAGTTTACAGAACTAAAAACGCAAGAATCTGAAAAAGAAAAAAAGAAAATATCAATAAACATTGGCAAATCATTCATGTTTAAGATTCTTTGACAAATTTAAAAAGTTTGCAAAGCATTATATCGATTATTAATAAGATATTTTGATATTGCTACAGGATCCTATTGCAACAATATCAATGCATTTGAAATATGTACTATCCATATGGCATTGTACCTATTTATCGAGTTTGAGTCAAATTGCTAGTTTATTTCGAAATTATCAAAAAATTGATTGGAAAATAGTTCTTGTTGCAAGTATGTAGTGTGTAGCTCATCTAATGCCTATTGGATCATTTATTTGAATTGATTATCGTTAACATGATATATAAGTTTTGGAATGAAATTTTTGATATGTCACTTTTAATAGCACTTTTTTCACAATGATTTTCTTGAATTTATTTCTTATTGGATGTTTTTCGGATAACAGATTGTTTATCACAGTTGATAATGAAGTCCTTACAATATCAGGCAGTGGTCAAATAACTAAGGTTGCGCTTGAAGAAAATGTGAAATCTAAATATTCTCATCTATTGATTAAATGCGATACGGCAACTTTGGAAGAATCATTATTTGAAAAGACAATTGATCTAAAATCTGTCGAAATTCAATCAGGAATTGCTAATATTCCAAAATCAGCATTTTCTTCATGTACAAATCTTCAAAGTGTCAAAATAGAATCACATATTGATATAATAGGTGAAAATTCGTTCAAAGAATGTGAATCACTCTCATCAATAACAATTCCGATTGACATTACAACAATTTCAGCGCATGCATTCATGAAATGTACATCACTCAAGTCATTTACTATACCTACACATGTTATTCGCATCGAAGAAGGTGTTTTTAGTTTATGTTATCATCTTGAAAGCATTGAGTTACATAATTCAATAACATACATAGGTCCATATGCATTCTATTGGTGTAAGAGCTTGAAAACACTAAAAATACCAGAATCTGTTTTAATAATTGATAAACACGCTTTTCAATTTTGTTTGAAGCTTATTGAAGTTATAATTCCGAATTCTCTTGAGATTATAGGGCATTCTGCATTCATGGCTTGTCATTCTATGATAGTTGTTAAATTAAAAGATTCGATTCCTTCTTCAAACTGTGTTTTCAGTCCATCATCTTTCGAAGAATGTTCAATGCTTGAGAAAGTTGCATTTCCAAACTCAATTTCTTCACTCGGCGAAAGATGTTTTTTAGGATGTTCTGAAATTCGTTCATTGATCCTTCCTAATACGATAACAACTATTAATGGATCATGTTTCTCCAAATGCACCGGATTAGAGACAATTTCTCTTCCTCCAAATTTGATTCGAATAACAAAGGCTCTGTTTAATGAATGTGCATCATTAAAATCCATCGAAATACCTGCAAACATTGTTGCTGTCAGTTCCAATGCATTTTTCGGATGTAAAGCACTGAAAAATGTTGAATTACCTGAATGTTTGACAGCAATATCCGAATATGCATTTTCCGGATGTGAAAATCTACCAACTATTAAACTACCACAGAAATTAACTCTTATCTCAAGATATGCATTTTCAGATTGTAAATCTCTTTCACAAATTGATATTCCTGAGACTACATTGACAATTGGTGAGTGCGCATTCATGAATTGCGTTTCTCTTACAAGTATTAAGCTTCCAAAAGATTTTGCAATTATTCGTGCATCAACATTCGAAGGTTGCTCAATGATTTCTGAAGTAATATTTCCAGATAAGCTCGTATCAATCAAATCTTCCGCGTTTTCTGGCTGTAAATCACTCAAAGAAATTAATCTCCCAGCAACACTTAATACAATCGAAAAATATACATTCTTTGGATGTGAATCACTCGAGAAAATTAAAATAGATCCATCAAATCCATATTTTATCATAGAAAATAATATTTTATATAATTTTTCCAGAACAGAAATCATTTTAGTTGCTGCTAAAAATAATATGAACAAGTTTACAGTTCCATCTTCTGTTACTACGCTCCATCACTCATCTTTTGCTTATAATCAATATCTTACCGAAATAATTATAGGTGATCAAGTAGAAAACATTGTATTTGCTTCTTTCTTCGGTTGCTCTAAGTTATCGAAAGTTTCTTTGCCTAAAAATCTCAAAGAAATTGATTGCAAATTATTCGAAAAATGTTTTGCATTAGAAACAATTGAAATTCCAGAGTCAGTAGAAACTATTCGTCTTGGTGCATTTACTGACTGTCATTCGCTTCATTCTGTTAAATTACCAAAAAATCTTGAATCCATCGAAGGATTTGTGTTTCAAAACTGTTCATCTCTCAAATATATAAATATTCCAAATACTATTCTTGAATTGCGCCAGTATTGCTTCTGTAATTCAGGATTAGTTGAGATTTCAATTCCAGATAACGTTAGCATGCTTGAAAGATTTTGTTTTGCTAACTGTGCACATCTACAAAAGGTTGTGTTTTCAAATCACATTCATACATTCGGAAATTCTTGTTTTGAAAATTGTTCATCGTTAAATAACGTAAAACTTCCTCTAAATCTTGGCTTAATTGGAGAAAGAGGCATGGCTTTCTGTACATCATTAAAATCAATCAGTCTTCCAAGCAAATTCAGGAAATTATCAAGAAGTGCTTTTAATGGCTGTTCTTCCCTTCAAACTGTTTATTTGAGCAATCTAACCGATATAGAAAGCAGTGTATTCATGGATTGCCGTGCTTTAGCAGAGATTCGCGTTCCCTCAACTGTTTCTGATATTCCATTCAAATTATTTTGGAATTGTTTAAGTTTAAAGAAAGCAATATTCGAAGGACAGCTGCTTAGCATTGATTATGATGTTTTCCATAACTGCGCAAACCTTCAAGTCATCATTTTCTTGAATAATGTTGACGGAATAATGGAAAATGCTTTCTTTGGGTGCAGTAGTCTCAGAGATATTTATTTCTGTGGTAGCAACAATGTGCTGGGAACAGTTAATTTCGTCACAACTATTCATGCATCGAATATTTCTGTAACGAATTTCGCTGGATTGAATGTTACGCATGATGGCACTGATGTATGCGCTATAGGTGATATACAGATTGGTCATCATGATAGAAAAGGCCAAATAATCATTTGGTCGCTTATTGGAGTTACAATTGTTTTAGTTCTGGTTTTCATTATTGTTCTTTATCGTTTCATCAAGATACATAATCAGATGAAGAAGACAGAACTTACTGAATCGCTCTTGATGAACAGTGCTGTTTAAATTATATAAAGTTATAAAAAAATTATAATTGAAGAGATTTAGATATAATAATATGATAAATATTGATGCAAAACTAGCAAATATTAGCTAGGTCAAATACATATTGCGAATTTTATAAACTGTGATTTTATTTATATAATTTATGACATATGGGCATATAAAACAATATTAATAGAATGTAGACTTTATAAATATAAACGAAAAAAGATATGAACTCCCATGAAAAATTCGAGTTTATAATATAATTTGTTAAAGTAATAAAACGAGTATAGGAATTCATAGTTTTTGAGGAAATATAATAGATGACAAGGTGTGAAATATGAAAAACACAGTAATATTAACAATGACAATTTTTTTACAAACAAAGATTAATTGACCTTTGAGCTATTAGGTATCTGTAGTACAAGTCAATGAATCTCTCCAAAAATGTTAATTAGTTATATTAGATTTTGGATTGTAGGACTCGCGTCTTTTTTCGAGTGCCAATAGAACAGCCTTTCTAAGATCTTCAAGTCCAGGATTTAAAATGTTTGGACTTTCTGATAATATCGACATTGAACTGCGATGTTTTTTCTTGGGGTCAGGTGCGATTTCTTCTTTAGGAGTAACATCATATGATCCACTACTCACACGTCTAACACGCATGCGACGCATAACTGCTGGGTTGGTCACGCTCAACAAACTCATCAAAAAAAAAAAATATATATTGAACTAAAACCGAAAAGTTATTGAATTATCTATAAGAATATGATTATAATATATTTCAGCGAAATTTTGAACAAAATTGTCTTCATTGAAAATGTATAATACTATTAATTGTATATTTTTATATTATAGCGAAATTTTGAACAAAATTGTCTGCATTGAAAATTTACATGATGTTCTCAATTATTTTCAATAATATTTAATATATTATATGCGTCGATTTAAATTAAATTTTACAAATTATCCATACTGTATTATTTCCATAATTATATATAATTTAACGAAAATTTCCAACAAAGCAGTTTGACTATAATTTTATGAAATATACTGCGACTTCGTTTCGATATATATAGATATAATCAATGCAATACAAATAACGCGAAAATCTCAATTGACGATAAATATTTATTCTTTTTTATATTATACGGCCAAAATGCTGTAAAATAGTCTAAAAAATTAGTTTTACATCTATTTCTCAAGGAATAATACAAAGTTTGTTGATAATTTTCTCAGTAGTATATGATGCGGGCTACTTGTCATTCTAGATATAGAGGATGTATCCCAACAACGATATTTAGACTACATATCCGA
>MRSU01002394.1:0-16742 GCA_008369845.1 Trichomonas gallinae | reverse complement strand
ACCTTAGCCATTTTGGCCGATTGCCGAAATTCGAGGGGGTTAGCCGGCTACCGGAGACAATAGGACTAAAGTCCAATATTTAGATAGAAAAAGGATTGATAAAGCTTTTTTTAGTTACATCATGAGCAATATGCAAATCCATAAATTTGGGTTACAATTCACAGGCATTTTGTCACATATATCCAGTGAGTTAACTTCCATTCCGGGAATTGACAACAGTTACTTGATCAAATGATCATTTCATTAGGATGATACTAACAGCTTAGTATAATGGTGTATGTAATTCATATAGATTATTTACATCAGTACCCCGCAGTTTAGCAAAACAATTCACAGCTTCAATCTATTTAGTTTTGACACGTAAATATCAATTGACATGTAAAGGAATGCAAAAAATTGGTTTAAATTATCACAACTCGAAAAATACTTGATAAAAATCATAGTAAACATAACATAAAATTTATACACATATATTGATAATATGGTAGAAATTTTAAGGCTCAAGCTTCATCAGAAAGTTCATTTTTCATATGAATAAATATTTAACGTGTAAATGTTATTTGATACGTAAAGTGTCAGACGATGTTCGAAAAAACATCAAAATTATATCAAAAATGTATAAAAAGCATGTTTTTGTATCCACTTTGACACTCACTTTTCTGACATTTATTTCAAATTTCTTCCAAAATCACCAAGAAATGAAATCCAGCATCAAACATATTTCCAAGGAGATGGAGGAGTCGGGAGGTGATGTAGGGATCGACAAAGCTAAAGTTTACATATCAGAGTTCCAAAATTGGCTGATGCAGTACCAAGGAAAATCTGCAAAAAAGTCATTTTTCTCCCAAAAGTCATTTGTCATGAAATTTCTGCAATTCATAGCTAACTATGTCAATAAAAACTACGATCCATTCAAACAATGCTTCGGAGTTTTACCATTAGTAATCGAAATCTTGATAGAGCCTGGAAATGACTTTGAAATACGAAAAGAAACACTATCAATAGCGATAATACTTGTTGATTACGCCCGCGATGAGCTTCATACACCTTATAATTTTTGGATTGCAAGTTTAATGAAGCCACTCTTTTCTTTTAATACAAAACTCGATAACGAAAGAGTATTACACATAGGAGAGCCACGCAATGTTACTGTAAATGACATAATAACCTTTAACGAAATCTTATTAAATCATTTAGACGTGTTACAAGGACAACCGTTTATATTTTGGATTAAATTACTCTTTGCGAACTCAGTTACTGCAGTTCTATCAGAGCAGTCCATGATACCTCCGGATATTAAACTGAAATTCGCTCAAAAATATGCATACAACATAGCAGAGAAAGTAAATAAAGCAGAATATTTACAGTTCCTAGTAGCAGCATCTAAAATGAACAAGCAGGAGCCAAGAGCTTTCATGTGTTCATATTTAGAAATCTTAGAACAAATTATAGACAACAGGAACGCTCGAAACATACTGAATGAACAACAGCTCATGCTGTTGTTTGAGAATCCTTACGATGTCTATACTACTCTCCCTGGTTCTTCTGTTCCAATAACAGAAGATGAATTTTTTGATGAGTTTATGAAGCATAATGGGATATTCTCGCACTTTGGGCACTCATCAGAAGCCCATTTATCCAATTTATGCAGCAATATCATCGAAATTGATCCTGAAAAATCGTGCAAACTATTTTTGAGACTGTTCAATGTTATTTTCATGCACTTATCGACACTCACGATATCATATGTCAATATGTGGTCATATAACCCGTCAAAATTCAAAACTCAAATTTTTAGAATGAGTCATCACATACAATTGACGAATGTTATGTACAACGAGATGACAAAGTTCCTAAAACCGGAGAATTTCATACAGTTACTGTCGAATACTTTCAAATATCACAACGGATTTAATATTGCGCTTTCTTTCTTCCTTAGGCTGCTTTTTGAGAAGAAAATCTCCCTTAAAAATGCAGCCTCGATCACGAAAACCACAGCAAAATCTCCTGTTGACATTAATTTCTTCAGAGCGTTTATTACAATCTTGACAATCCTTAGTTATGGACTCCACAACGATATTGATAGCATGAACACGGTTCACAAGGCCGTTGACTACGCTTTTACTATAACAGGAGTCTCTTTTCTCGATACAATACGCGATTACATCAATTTTTCATTCATCACGTTTTTAGACGAAGATTCCTTGATAGATAAAACGGAAATAGACCAGTTCTTGTCATCATTCATACAGATGGTCGATAGTGTATTGCCAGGAATAGCACAGAACTCATTCCTCTTAGTCTGGTACAATTGTTATCTCAACGACAAAAACAAGACAATCTCCGAATACAATGATTCGTATTTCTATAAATGGGTGACATTCCTGAAGAACAGATTGAACCACGAACCTGATAAGATCTTGAACAGGGAATATATTCTCAGCTCCCTTTCTTTAATATATTCAGGAACAATTTATTCATTCGATTTATTCCCAGAAACAATTGCAGCGATAAGAAATTTGGACAGACCGATTGATCCTGATCTTCTCATTCCTCTTTCTTTGACTGCTCTAGATATTTTCTGCATATCAGCAACGAATCTTAAACTGGGACAATCTGCAACATCGTCTGCAACAGTAGATGCTAGAGCTTATTTGGAACCGCTTTTTGTTTTATTGAATGACCTGCTGAATTTCGCGCCAGACAGAGAACAGGCAATATTAGTTGCCTTTTCAGCAATAATACTTGTGTTCACGCGTGACATGATAGGATATTCATCAACCACGAAACTTCCGACAATCAAAGATTTGTTTGATTTAAACATCAGCACAATTTCGGCAGTTTTAGCTATGATTGTTGACTCATTCGATAAATTGCATCCTTCTTGCCACTCTTATATACTTCTAATATGCCAGCACGCGTGCGATCAGTTCCTTAAGATGCTTTCTCAGACAAATCCAGACATAGCTCTCCTGAAAACATTGGTGAGATTCGCTGCTTCAATGGCAATAGTCGCGAAAGACATTAAAGCTTTCTTGAAATATTGCGAAGAAATTTTGCTGACGAAAATCACCAGCCAGAAAATAGATAAACACAGACGAGATGTCTTAAAGGAGATGGGATTCCAGCTCGGGGAGCTTTTGAACCAAAAAGGAAATAATGAAAAATACGTTTTGACTGTCAGAACATTATCTACACAAAACAATTTCGAGTTAGAATTCGAAGAAGATATTCCTTCGAGTAAATTCATGAAAAGACTCTTCTACTCAAACATCCCTCAAATACAGAAGCGAGGAATGATATTATACGCATCAAAACAGCAAAAAGAAATCAGCGAAATTGCAGAAAATGATATAACAGAAACGTCAAAAACTTTTGTTACTTTTGTCAAAAGTATTGGAACTTTCAACAAAAAGGATTCATCTGTTTCATGGAGAACTATGATGGAATCTGGATCTGTTTCTTTATTGCCTGCAGCTAATGAGGATCAAAGAATTTCGATTGCAGAAAATGAAGAGCTTGCAGTTATTTGGGATATGTCAGGTGATGAGCATGACTTCATATGTGACTTCAATAATCTCAAAGTTGCAATTATATTAAGACCCGTCTTAATGAATTATATTTTAGTCAAAATCAAGAAATTTAATGGTTTTGATCAAGTAATCGGTCCACTTAGTGACCAAACTCTCCTATCTAGGGATTACATCCCTAGATTTGTTAGATGGACAGTTTGTCAATATTATTGTTCGAAATAATAAAATTTGTTTGTTTAGCGGATATTTATTCTTGATAAAAAAGATATTATTCTAGTTTAAATCACCAGATATCCATAATTTAATTTTGAAAAAATGATTTTGCAATGATAAAGTGTTTATCGAATATGAGTATAAAGATAGTTATTCAAAGATGATTAATTCGATAGATCGGTTTTTTATAAAATCATTTTTTAAGGATGAGTAAAGAATATACTTTTGAAGCAGTTATTGAGAAGGTCGAAAAAGTGGATGGAGCTTATGTACGTGTTCCATACAACATCAAGGAGAAGTTTGGAAAGGGCCGCCTGAAAGTAACAGCTTATTTCGATGATGTTGAGTATCAAGGAAGCATTGTTAACATGGGCGTGAAGAACGATGATGGTTCTGTATGCTATATCATCGGTATAAGGAAGGATATCAGAAAGAAAATTAATAAACAACCTGGAGATAAGGTGAAAGTCAGGTTCACAGAACGTGCTTGAGCAATTTTTATGTCTTTCCATGGGTTTTATCTTGATAGCACTAAACATTCTTGTCTTTTTAAATTTTTAATATTGCTTCAATCATCTTGGCAACATAATGTTTTGATGATTCAAGTTAACTAATGGCTATATCAATCAATACAGATAATGTCATCATTGATAACAAAATTTTGAATTTTGAAATTAATTTTTTAACAAATTTGATGCTATTTTACTATAGAGCTCTAATAGATGAATTGAAATAAATGGATTATAGTCAATAATTCACTGAAATTAAAAAAATTGATAATAAATAGAGTAATTTCAAGATATTATTACTAAGTATATGAAGCCAAATTAATTGATAATGTTTAAATCGATTTTGTTGTTCTCACTGTACGTTAATTTTTACATGACAAATTTGATGTTTACATAACAAAATATTTTCGTTGTAATTTTTTTACAATGGATTCTGATAGTGATGATGAATATTGTTTCGTGAAACAATTTAAGATTGACTTCGAGACGAAAGCATGGGACTCAGCGAAAATCAATATGAAGCGTGAAGGCAAATGGTTAGTTTTTCTTGATGGTAAAACTGGAGCTCCACTTAATGAACCTCCTCCAATATCAACAGAACGTGAATCTAAGAACTATTACAAACGTAAAACGCCAAAATCGCCGAAAAAGGAAGAAATTATACCATTCGAACCACCAGCAGATAACTACAATGCATTTCGACCAAGAAAACAGTTTGTGCTAAAGCATAGAGCTATAAATGAAAATGATCGCTACAAAAATATAGATTTTGTTGATTTATCTCAAATTCCAAAGAATGGCACTGATCATTACTTTATTGGAGACCAAAGACATAAGAATCCATTCAGGGTTTCAAATCATATTCTAAATCAAAAACGAATGAAAGAAATGAACGAAATTTTAGAAGAAGGATATAGAAAACGAGCACCTAAGACATCTAGACGACAATTACCTTCTCTTTTCGAAAGATCTGTCAACAAACCGCAAAAATTTGAATTATAGTCTTATATCAGTTCATATTATATTGTATTTTATAAACTCTATCCATGTATATATTATTTATTATATTAACAAGTACATTCAAATACATTTGATTTATTCAATCAATTTTAAGTTTTTTTATCATATGATTGAATCGAGTAGATTTCATATAATCAATTGATGTTCTTTTCAAGCAGCCAAAGCAATAATTTTTTCAATAAATTAACTCAATAGTTTGTTCGAATGATATTATTTGACTTTGCAATAAGCTCAAACACGTCTTGATAGTATATGAGTCAAAAGAAATAATTTTTGCAAATTATTATGAAATATAATATTATCATTGCAAATAGCAGCGTAATGAATGAAATTAACGGAAATATAGTTATATATGTTACGCTGTTTGCATTTGCGTGTATAGTTTTGACATTTCGAATTCTTTTGCAACTTGTGCTTCAATTTCGGATATATCAGGCTGAGATATTGGCGGAAGAGTGTAATTTCTCCAATCTGATATATCCATTGATGTATCGTGTGGTTTTATGTGTTTGAATGTAATGAAAGAATCAGGAGTTGAAATACTATTGAGAGATTTATTGTTATTTTCCACTGTTTTGCATTTTTCTAGAGTTTCTGACTGTTCTTGGTTCTCCGTCGAATATTGTGGTGGAGCGAAAATTACTGACATCAATAAAACAATGAATAGTTATACTTCTTTAAGCTAGCAATTTATTGCTCTAATCGAAAAGAATATGATGATAGTGGTTTGGATTGATGAAATTGTATTTTTGTAAATAAAGGATAGATTTGATGCCTTATCTTCTTCTGTCAATCAAGGGGTGGCAGTTTTTATTGGATTTGAAGCCAATTTTACAGTATTGTTAGCCAATATTCGAAGTTATGATAATTTCAAAATTCTAAAGGTTTTCGTTATCAAAATTAGAATCAGAATTAAACTATATGCAACAAATAGATAATAAATATTTTGGTAAGAGTGCTTAAATCATATAACGCAAAGATATTGAAAAATTTCATTAGCGACAAGTTAATTGAACTAACTCAAATATTATTTCTATTAGTGATAACATAATAATGTGCCAGAAAATGGCGTCCAACAGATGAATCAAAAAACTGTGATCGATATTGTATGCGATTGTTGGATATGGAACATTACATTATGCCTATACAGTCATATATATCATCGATACTATAAAGGGATCACATTTAAATACGATGCGAATAGATCCAAATAGTTTTAATGCTAATGATGTAATTTCACTCATTGTATATATTTTCATGAATATTTATGATGTAATACAAGCTGAATATTGTTCGAATTATGGTTTATTAAGATCGATGATATTAGGATTGAATATTCTTTGAGGTTTAAAGCTAAAACAACATATTCTTCCATATAATATAGATGTATATAGTAGTATGTTAAGGTAACCACTCAGGAAAACTAAACACACAAAGGACCACATTTGGAAATTTCATGAATATTAGTGTGCTTTGAGTGAAAGATTAATATATGAAATATATACAAAGAGCTAACTTTTTATTTACACAAAGGAGTTCTTGAATGCTTAAGCATCATCCAGTTGATCTGTGTCAATCTGGTTACGGAACCTGCTTTCCTGGTGAATCAAGTTTCCACGCATATCTAGATATGTGTCAATCTCGGATAAGCGCGGCTGATACACTTCTTCAATCTGGCGCTTACGATCAAGATATCTTTGGTTCGTCTCGTTGAGGATGGACACATAGTCCTCATAGAGGTGGATAAACTGCTGAACAGATGGTGGATACTGATTTTCACATGCAGCTAATGGACTGTCACTTGATCTATCACTCATGATTTTTTTTTTTGCTAATTTTTTTTTTCGAACAAGAATTGAATAATTTACTCCTTTTTGCTTTATTTGCCATGAATTTATTATGTATTACTTGAAAACTCAATAAAAAAGAAGACTCAAACTTGAAAGATCTGTATTTTGCATATATAGCTTCCACACATTAATATACAACCACATGCCACGAATATATGCGTTTTCTACGAACTAATAAGTGGATTATCGGACAATTCAACGAAGATATTGGATATCAACATATAAACTCAATGAAATGAGATGAGAATTGAAACCTAGCCATATTTTCTAAAAATATAATGTGTTCAATTTCGATAATGATATCTTTTACCATGAAAATTGTTCAATAATTTAACATTAATAATCAAAACATCAAAAAATCTTAACTTTACCTATACGTATCTCTTCTTTATTAACATAAAATGATATTCCTCTAGATCATTTCCCCAGTTAATGACTTTGTAGTCCAAAATCGCAGAATTACACAACAGATGCTTATTTTATAGTATTGACAAGAGATTAACATAAACAAAGAGATTCTGGTTTAAATTATAATAATTAAATTGCCATTCCTCATGGAAGGTGAAAATCAGCCATCCTTGATTTATTTATCTATCGTAAAACAAGTCAAGGAGGTGGCTTCTGATAGGACAACAAATGGATGCCAACTAGTTTTAGCGAAAAAAGATGGAAAGATTTTTATTCAATGGATTAGAATCGTGCAAAATGGAAAAGAATCAAAATTGAAAACATTCAAAGCCACATGTGGCAAGGAAAGTACAGAATGGGCTTACGGAAATACTATAAATTTGTCTTTTGATCAATTTGCAAAAATAAAAATCGATCCAATGACTCTTTCAATCACATTCCACATTCAAAACGATGAAAATCCGCGAGAATTCCAAGTTTCACCAAATTTTACGTCATCATTCACAGGATTTATTGCAAATTTGTTAATGTCTGGAATTGTTTATCCTAAGTATGAAAATGAATGGTATTTCCAGATAAATACTGCTATAAATTCAAAGTTCATCAATTCTGTTAAACCAAATTTAATTTTAGAATTAAATTATCAAGATATGGATAAGTTTTGGTACTCAATAATCGAATTTTACATGAAAGTAATGAAATTCATCGGCAAAAATCATAAAACTTTATTACAATGTTTTCCATCAAATTATTGCTGCGATACTTATATGACATACGCATACAAGAAGTCCGATGAATTCAACAGCGCAAAGCGTACAAATATATTATCATTAAACGAAATATTGGGCTCATATGATGGCCATGGCGTATTATTTAATCTGCATAATCTTAAAAGTCAGTTATATTTCAACGGAATTGATTTTGATGCAATCAGCGAAATACTACCATTTCTAATAAACATGTATCCAGAAGAATCAACGCGCGAAGAAAGAGAAAAAATCGAGGAAAAACTAGAAACAGATTATTACAGATTGCTCGAGATCTCATCATTGCAGGACGAGAACCAGATGAAGAATAACAAGAACACTGTTTGCTCGCAAAGAGTTTTGCAGCATGATGTCATTAGAACAGACAGACAGCATCCAGCTTTCAAAGATCAAAACGGAATTGGTTTATCGTTGCTAACAAGAGTTTTAACAGCGTGCGAGCTCTTAAACAAGAACCTCGGATATGTACAAGGAATGAATGATATGTTCGTGCCATTCGTTAATCTTTATATTCCAAACTGGGATGCGAATGGAATCCCGAGAGACAGCGAAGGCAATGAGATCGATGTCAGAAAAATCGAGTACAAACTGTTTTGGCTGTATATGTATTTCCTTGAGTTCCTCGACCACGACAAGTTTTTGGAGAAAGTGTCAGAGAGCTGCAAATTGATGGCAACAAATGTTATGAATTTATTACGGAAGCTGGCACAGCCTGTTACACTTTGGCTCGAAGCTAACAATTTCACTGAGCTAATGTGGTGCATCTCTGATTTCGTCATGCTGTTCAAGCGAAGCATTCAAGACATTTGGCCAGTGTGGATGAGGATGCTGTGCGCTCCTGACCCAAACGAGTGGTTTTTGTTATTCATTTGTGGAACAGTCGTTGAAATGTCAGTTTTCATGTCGAAACAGCAAAGAATTATCATTACAACTGTTTTGACTTCATTCCCAACATTCATAGCGACAATTGATCCGATCAAAGTGGCAGAGCTAGCTAATTACTTAATGCACGTTCTGCCTCCAAAAGAGAAGAAGCAGAAGCGCGAAGGACTGGAGTTTCACTCTGATTTCTTCAGTGTGCTCAACTAACATATATTTTATTATTATCTGTTTGTTTGCATTATGTAAATAATATTCATTCTATTCGAATATAATTTCTATGATTGCATTTTCATATTACATTTTGGTTGATCTGAAATCAATG
The DNA here is from genome assembly GCA_008369845.1 of Trichomonas gallinae. Taxonomy (NCBI): domain Eukaryota; phylum Parabasalia; order Trichomonadida; family Trichomonadidae; genus Trichomonas; species Trichomonas gallinae. Next base: position 7,238 of record MRSU01002394.1, on the reverse strand, counting down.
AAAATGATGAACTTTTATAATACATTATTTTTGTTATAATTTTTGACATTCTGACATTTGTCAAATTTGGATTGTTTACAAATTTAACCTTATTAAATTCCTGCAAATGATTGTATTAGCTTTATTCTATATCTCTAATCAATAATATCCATATTGCGAATAATTAATCATCCTTACCAATATATAGGCATGCTGATAAGAATAGGATTGATTTTGACTATCCTTGTAAGGATCACACAAATTGTTTCCCATATGAAATTAAATTAAAGCCAGGTCTCTATTTCCTCGAGGTATGGGGAGCCCAAGGATGCAATTCAACATATACGCAGAAATATGGTATTGGAGGAAAAGGCGGTTATTCGAGTGGAACTTTTGTTGTAAACTATTCAAAAAAAAAAAAAATTTACCTGCATTTAGGGGGAACAACCAATTCCACAATATCATATGCAGGAACATACAATGGAGGAGGTGCTTGTAATAATCTTTACGATGGACGTGGAGGTGCGTCAGATTTTCGCACTTCACCTGGCCTCTGGAACAAAAGTTTTGAATCAAGAATCATCGTCGCTGGAGGTGGTGGTGGTGCTTATTGCAATGAGGGTCTGACAAAAAATGGTGGTAGGGGTGGTGGACTTGAAGTCCCGACAACTGCTCTCCAGTTGGGACTCAAAACGGTTGTAGCGACCCATCAAACTATTATTGCGGCAAGTTTGGACTTGGCTGTGGTGGTGCTTATGGTGCAGGAGGTGGAGGCAAATATGGAGGAGGTTGTTGTAAATTATCTGGAGGTGGTGGTGGGTCAGGAAGCATTGAAGGAGTGACAAGCCACGGGAAATATGAAGCCTATACAGGAGTCTCAGATCATACTGGTCCTGGCTTTGCCTCTATCACAGCAATTGTGAATTTTCCCATCTTATCATGCCCAATGAAAATATTCGAATTCAATATCAGCCTCATTTGTGTTTTAATTATAATGGATTCTGAATAAAACAACATTTGACAAGTTTGATGTTGTCAAATTTATAAACCTTAAATTTTTGCATCTTAAATCATCATTAATAAAGTCAATCACTAATAAGGATACCGAATTTCGCCATAAAAACTAATCAAATTTAAAATATGATATATCTATGATAATATTTTTTATCAAATAAACATTATTTTTGCTATGTAAAATTTTAATTGTCAAATAATATTTTTACATGTCAATTTTAAATTCATTCGTTTTTTAAAAATCTATCATTTAGGAAATGATGTATTACAATGCATATATTATAAATTGAATGTTATTTTAGGATTTACGCAATATTGAAATTTGTTGATTTTGAATAATGAATAAAAAAGGATGATTGTATGAGAGAAAATGATATATATAGGTAAAGATGTCTATATGTGACATAAAAAGGCATGTTTAAGATTGAGAGGAAGACGATAGCTTCGTTTGGCCTTCCTTTTCATCAGATGGTTCACCACCCAAAGACCAAGAAATTCTTCTGCAAGTTCTGCAAGAAGCACACAATGTGCAAGGTCTCTCAGGCCTCCCGTGGTGAGGAGCGCCATTGCGCCCTCGGTCGTCGCCGCTACGATCGTAAGCAAAAGGGTTTTGGTGGCCGTGTTAAGCCAATTCTTCGTCGTTCTAAGAAGACATCCAAGAAGATCTCCCTCCGCTTCACATGCCAGTCCTGCAAGAAGGCTACCATGTACTGCCTTGGCCGCCTTCGTAAGTTCGAATGGACAGTTGAGAAGAAGAAGAAGCACGCCGAGCCAACATGGTAAAATGTGTTCTTACCAGTACTAATTATTTTTTTTACACTGATATTTTTTTTTATATAGATATCGTAACATAATTTAAACAAAATCAACATATAAATAAAATAGCAATAGAAATATAACCCCAGAGTTTTAATGATTCTGTTTACTTATGTTTGCATATAATTTTTCGATAAAATATTTTTTATTTTATCATATCTTTTGCGTGGGAACATCTTATAGAATTATTTAAAACATAGAAATGCTCATTTTTGTTATGGAGAGGGTCAAGTATCTGCTCAACCTAAATCCTCTTCCATTTTCCTTTTTAACTGCGCCTAAACTTGATGAAGAAAACAGGCCAGTAGATAATAGCCATCGTTTTTGTCCCTACCAATCAAGCGCAGATCTTACTTTCGAATGTATGAAAAAATCAGGCTTCAAACCAATCTTAAATATGGAAGTTTCCAACTGTTTTATCGGCAAAATACTTCCTGATGAAGATTTTGTAGCTCTAAAACCATGGCAAAAAGCTAATCATTTTTTTGGTGTGGAAATGATCGGAAGAAAAGATGAATTTCATCAACGAATACAGGAATTAACTGAACGCATGGGTCCAGAAGAGACAAAATTCTATCAAGAAACATATTTACTTCCAGATGACTTCGATAAAATCATTCCAGCATGGCCCACATCATCAAAATGGATTCTTAAGCCCAGAGCATCATCAAAAGGCCAAAACATCGAAGTTCGTGATTCATCAGAACAATCTTACCCACCTTATCCATATTTAGTGCAAAGATATCTAGACAGGCCATTTTTAATTCTAGGAAGGAAGTTTGACATCAGGTTTTACTTTTTAGTTACAGGAGTCAGCCCGATGAGAATTTATTCTCACAGACATGGCCTGGGACTGTTTTGCACTGTTCCTTACGATAAAGACGGAGGAGTAAGTGATCCACGCATGCATATCACTAACTGGGAAGTGAACAAAGGCTCAACAGCTTTCGTTAGGCCTCAAGGAATCGAAGAACGCCCAGAAGATTCAAAATGGTCATTGCCATTTTTCTTCAAATATATGCAAGACAACGGTTATGATGCTGAAAAACTGAAAAAATCCATGGAATACGCGTGCGTCAAAGCTGTTATTGCTGGAATGGATAAAGTCAGGGATACTCACGTAAAGAATATTAAGGACAGACACATCTCTTTTGAGCTGCTTGGCATAGATATGCTACTCGATGAGAACTTGAATACAACTGTTGTTGAAGTTAATGTAAGTCCAGGTATGGTTGGCACAGACAGTGCTCTCGACAAATACATGAAAACAGAAGTTTTGCTTGATACTTACAACATGGCAAGAATTATCGACGTGAATCCATATCAAGGAAATGACGAAGTTAGAAAAATCCATCAGCTTGAGACAAGAAGTGTCGGTACAGAAAGAAGGCGTCTTGTTGAGGAAGGTTCTATAAAGCCTTGGGATGATCCTGTTTTCATGGATGTTGAAATCGTTAGAGAATTCATTGACGAAAACGAAAGAGCAAGAGGTTTTCACATTGTTTATCCTGCAAAAGATACAATGATGTATTACGAGAAATGTTTCAGTCGCAAAACATATGAAGATATAGTTCTCAGAGATTGGGTCTTGATGAATGACACAGAGAAGGAAGCAGCAATGAGCCGTGCTCTAGTTAGCTATCAACATTATATGACTGAAGCTCTTGAAACAAAAATTTGTCGAATTTAAATAAAATTTGTTTGTGTGTGTAGATATTAACGTCTAAATGATTTTTTCCTCATTAAAGATCATTATACAGACAAGTAAATTAAAACAGACAATGATGAAATAGAATGAAATTGAAAAATTTTTAGCGTAGATTTCTTTATAACAGTTTCTTATTTTTTTATTAAGCCTGCCGATGTCAACATGAAAACTATCCATCAATCGCATTTGTTTATCATTATTATAATGCATTCTTTAATCACGTTTGTTTATCATCATTATAGTACATACATAAAACACGTATGTTTATCATTATTATAACCAATTCATCAAAAGCATTTGTTTTTCATTAGTTTAAAGAACTCATCATTCATATTTGTTTATCATTATTATAATGCATTCTTTATTCACGTTTGTTTATCATTATTTAAAAAAGTTCATCAATCATTCTTATTGATCTTTTTCATAAAGGACCCCTCTCTCAATTGCTGAAGAGTCTAAATCCCTTGATATTGTTCAATACCTAGTTGAACATGGTGCAAAAAGATGAATTCAACAAAAGTATTCAAAAATTTGAATTAAAATAGTCTATTTTTTACAAAGAAGTGTGTCATCATTCGCAAACTAGAATGAAAATTGGACTCAATGAGGAGGGACATTCCTGATGCTATTAGAAGTAAAACAAGGTAATATTATATGTTGATTATGATTTCATTCATTCAGTTACCAAAAACTAAAAAAAAAATTGTTTTTTAAAAACTGACAAAAATAAAAGTGACAAAAAGATGAAATCAAGATGAAAAAAAGAAGATGTTTTCATAGATTTCGATCAATATTTAAGCTGATAATAGTCTATATTATTGTCATTTCATCTTTATCAACAATTTATTATATGTATAATCATTCAAATATCTTCAGAATTGAAAAAGATTTTCTGAATTTCAATATTTCGATTACTTTTTGCGCAGTTCCATATCCAGTAACATCACACGAATTGTATAATCTCTATTTATTATCAATGAGTTCTTGGCTTTCTACTTCTAATAATTCAAAAATACTAATCTTGCTTCCTCAATCGGAATTTGATCCAGATTCAACAATAGTTCCAGTATTAGAGGAAAGTTTTGGTAAAAATAGAATATTTTTTACTGATTTTATTGATTCAGATCAAGATGGGATTCCATATATCGATGATTGGTTTTTAAAAGGTTTTGACTACTCGTCTACAGATTATGTGTGCTGGATAAACTCAGATATTATCATTCCAAATGGATGGATCCAACGATGTCAATTCATTTTGGAGTATTTCTGGAAACAAAAGAAGCAGACATGCATAATAAGCAGAAGATGCGATTTTAACTACACATTGGCTGGAGAAATTAATTTTCCTATAAATTATGACGAAATTGCAAAAGAAAGACACTCCCATTCGACATGGGGCATTGATTTCTTCCTGATATCAAAGAATCCAATGCAAATAAACATTGATGATATTCCTCCTTTTCATATGGGAAAGTATAGATGGGATCCGTGGGTTGCTGGATGGCTAAGCTCTCAAATACCTGTTGTTTCACTTGGAGATGGATTTTGTACCTATCATGTCAATCATAAACCAAAAGATAGACATATGTCAGATCCAAAAGTGAAAGAAAATCATATGCTAGCAGCAAGAAATGGAAGATATAGCATTTCTAATGCTATGGCACCATATTTTTTGAAAGATAATCATTTGTATCATCAACAGAATATATTAATTTCATTTGGATCTGATATGCCACCAGACAATGGAGTATCTGATTGAAATATTATTTGTTTTTTGTTATTAAATAGAGTTTATTTTTTGATATTTTCTATATTTTGACGAATATCTATTTTTCTCTCAAATATATACATATAATAACAAGTATAATACAAATATTTGATATAATAGAAATTTTCATTTTTTCAATTTGAATTTGTAAAATAATGGAAATTTAGCGTGTAATATAGAATTACATATGCTTCAGTAGGGATGCAACTTTGGAAGATAGTTTGGACTCTGGAAGATAGCGAAAATGGAATTTGGGAAATTTCCAGAATATCTTCCGAATTTGCATCCTTAGCTTCAGCTAAACTCTAAAAAAACAAAGCAAAATTAAGAAAAAAGCAAAGATATTTTTTTGCCAATTGTCATGTAAATTATTCTTTGTCACATTTTTTGATGTTGTTAGTAGAAAAATGAAATCATATGATACTGCTGCTGATTCACATCAAGAATTCGACGGACACATTGATAAATCAATCATTCAAGAGGATATTGAACAGTTAAAACAAAGATTGGAGAACCTCGAATATAGATTAAGAACTCCTAGCTTCGTAAATTCAGCATACAAAGATTTAATAAAAATAACATACTCGTGCAATGAAGAAATCGCAGAAATATTTATAAATTCACAGGCGTTTTCAAGATTTATCGAAAATATCTCTTCAGATTGTCCAGTTCTCGCCTTCAAAGTTCTAGTAAATCTTACAAAATATAATTCACCTATATTTGAACTTCTAAAATTGAACATTTTCAATTTAATTTATCAAGCAATAAAATGTACTGATCCAGAATATATTGAAATAGCCTTGAAAGTATTAAATAACATAATAATGTCATCGAAAGTTGCTAAAGTGGCCGCAATCTGTACCGGTATAGTAACAGTTGCTGGACAATTTTATCAGCAGTCTCCTTTAGTAAGATTATTATCATATATTAGCAGCTTGATGCTCAAATTATTCAAATATTTCAAAAATGAATCTGAAAATCATGATAACTTCAATGATGAATTCATTCAACAAATTTTTCATGAAATTCCAGATGTTGAATATGAGACTGCTATATACATATATACCAACGGTCTTGATGAGTTCTATATTCCTTCATTTCTTCCAACACTTTCCCTATATGTCACGAGTGAAGTAAATGATGCATTTTTGCCGGCATTAAGAATAATAAATTATTTTACGCTTAATGTTGATTACGCTCGTGCAACTGTTCAACAGACAAATCTAATTCAAAATGTGAAAAATCTATTACAACGAGAAGATGATAGAATCACCTCATATTTGTTTAATTATCTGACAAACATTCTTTACACACTTGATTATGATGTTTTTCAGGCCTATTTAGAAAACGGAATTTTTGATATTTGTAAAATGTATATAGAATCAAATGTAGATCCATCCATTAAGAAGCAATGCTTCACATTACTATCAAATATGCTCCATTTGAACACAGAACTTATTCCTTTGATTTTTGAGAATAATTTTATTCTTAACGCATTAGAGAGCGTCAACAGCTCAGTTGGTACTAGTGATAACGCAATATGGCTCATTGCAAATATAGCAAATGAACGTCCAGATTTGACAAAAGATTTTTTTACAAATAAAATTTTCATTGATGCATGCAACAAAAACATGGAAAATGAGCCCAATAATGCAACATCAGTAATACTCACTTCATTCATCACATTCATAAATAAATTCGGAATCCAAGATAAATCAATTTTAGATGAGTTTTTGAGCTTAGTAGATGTTTCACAGATAGAAGGACTTGCTGGCATAGCAGGTGAAATTGGAGAAAATGCTGAACAGTTTCTCCAATTAATAATCGATTATTAATCAATATATTTGTTTTAAAAACAAAAACAATATAAAATAAAAGAGGGGGAACTCCACTTTTTGGGAAAATTTTAAAAGTGACACGATAAAAACGCCTCCTGCAGCTCCATCTAACGTT